>CP137671.1:12871319-13095952 GCA_037976565.1 Mesocentrotus franciscanus | reverse complement strand
TTTTTAAATTCTGACGACCCGATCTTTAAGTAAAAGACGGTCGAAGCGACTTTCATTTTGTTTGCTCTCTCTGGTGATCGTTGTGATGAAAACTCCATATAAAGTGGATACCGAATTAAAGAGGAAATTGTAACGAATGCGATAAACCTAGTATCTGGAACTATCAAACCCCTATAACAGCTATGAAAAAACGGTGTTTTAAGGGGAGTCCCATGCACCGTTCGCATTCAGGCGCGCATGCAAGGAGTCAGATTTTGATCACCGCACAGCGCCGGATTGTAACGTACCTACATTATGGTTGGATAATTGAAAATAATCACCAGAATAATACATTTCGAATTTGAAGATCACCGATGTTTCTATCAGAAGATACAGCCCCCCCAAAATCGCGGAAATATTCATCATTTTTTTTGTCAGAATGAACGAAAAGACGTACACGCAGAAAGTTATTTTGTTTTTACATTATAGGTAAACAACTGCATGTGCAATATGCAAGCGTATGCGTGTTGCTTAGCTGCATGCGTAACTTGAGCGCGACGCAAGCCTCTCCGGTGTTCAGCCACGTGACTGTCGCAGTCTGAATGCATATGCATGTGCAGATCTTGGGCGCTGTCACCATGGGCGCTGTCAGAGCGGAGCTCACGCCTCCCTATTTAGCTGATCCAAAAAATAAGGGGAAGGGTATTTTCAAACTGTTATTGCTTGTAATCCCTTGGGGCTAGCGAAAAAATAAGCGCATGGATATTATCCTTACGTCTAGCCCTACATAAGCTTCGGGAGCTCACTTCAGAGAGTGGCAAATATTGAGCTACGATGGAAACGATGTTTAAATCGCTGTTTTGATCAAGATATTTTAGAATTGAAATGAGACCCTTTGGGAAATATGGCGAAAAACATGCTCTTTCATATGACACCTCATTTACTGAGTATCACCTTCAGGATCACGAGCGATAATGGTTTGAATCTCAATTTGATAATAAAAACATTGACCAATTTTGCAAGAGCGCGCAATGCACGTAGACTGCATAGGTGTGTGCAATCTCTATGGGAAGGATTTTAGCACACAAAACCGAGTGCGCAATCAGACACTCTAGTTAAAGGCATCGTTTAACAATGTTAAATCTGAGATGCATGGCCCTACGTGTTATCAGTGTCTGTGATATGGTGTAATAATGCAGCCCTGAAAAAATTGGCTCCAAAATGATCATGAAGTACCTCAAAAAAGTAACAATCTTCGAGTGACCGGTTTTAGTTTACCATACACATTTTCCCAATAGACTGTAGTATTATAAAAACCGTTAGAAATTGCAAAATTTGATTTTTGATTTCCAATCATAAATATCTTTATAGCCTTGCTAGCCTAAAAGCAATAGAGAATGGGATTACTACTTTAGTTTTACTAGTTGAGTAGTTCACAGATCCTTCTCCCTAGACCGAAAATTTCTGTCTCTTTCGTTCATTAGCCTCTTATTTGTGTAGAGTCTGCCTCTTCTTTAGAGACAGAAGCCAGCCATAGGTCTCCTGTCAGAAGTTAGTGGTAGCAAATGCCCCACAAGTAAGTCATTTGGACTATGTAATTTTAGCGGAATTTTATATATATCCGATGCATTTATACATGTAGTTGAAAATTAGGTCTGGGTTAATATACATCAGTTCCACTTTAATACCAGATTGACCCTTTGATGCATTTAAGGGGTCTTTTTGGATTTTTCTTCGTCAAATTGAACCCATGTTGAAATTCTGAGCCGTATTTTAAACTATTACTGTCAATGGATGAGGTCATCTTCCTTCATGCGCAGTAACAGTTTAAAATACGGCTGCAAGAATTTCAACACGGAGTTCAATTTCGACGAAGAAAATCCAGACAAAAAAACCTTAAAGTTAAACGCATCATACAGTCTATCTGGTAAGTGGAACTGATGTATATTAGCCTAGGCCTAATTTTCAACTATAAATGCATCGGATATGAATCGCTGAAATGACATTTTAGTCCAAAGTTGGGTGGCACTTTTGGTGGGACTTTCGTGACTTCGTCCCACCAACTTCTGTCAGGAGACCCTATGGCCGGCTTCTGTCTCTGAAAAGAGAGGAGTGTGTGTGTGTGTGTGTGTGTGTAATTGGGTTTTTACAGACGTGTATCAATGAGATATAATTATTTACGTCTGGGGACCGACTTTTAACGTCACCATCCGAAAGACGTGACTCAGTTTCGAACCTGCGTCCTCAGCTGAATCAGTTTGTAACTTCCATTGTTAGCTGGATTACAGGCGCACACCACAACGCCCCGAGTAGCCGACCCTACCCAAATAAAAGGCTAACGAACGAAAGAGAAAGAAATTTTCTGTCTACTTCTTCCGTAACTCCAGGGAGCTCCGCAGCCAAAGGCCTCAGAGCCTGCATAGAACAACGATTCAAACAGCGGGTTGGGGCACATTTTTTCGAAATGTAAAGAAGTAGTAATTACAATTTTGACTTAAAATGTACAATGTTTGACTCCTCCGGGCATCCGGACAACCACTTGAAATTATAATTTGAAGACGTCTTTGATAGGAAAAAGGGCGATTCCTATATGTATATCGTTGATTAAAATGGCGTAGAGAAAGTATGCATGCTCGGTAGCGGCGCAGCAAATATGAATATTCACGTATCGAGCACCGTTCGTCTGAAATTGCCGAATATGCACGATTGAGATTAACTTTCACCACTCTTTTCTTTGAGTCATATGCCTCGTTGACACTTGCCCGCATTTTGTCGCGCACTGCCACGCTCTATGCGTGCCAATGCGTGCCAATTAGTGGAACGCAGTCCGTATAGGGTCACGTCTAATTTACGAATAGTTCACGCAATGCGTAACCACCAGGACAAGCACGTCATGTTTACGCCCAACTTAATCACTGTTCAGGCATTGTCACGTCATATTTACCCCAAACTTAAGAACAATGCACGCATTGGCATTCATTGTGACGATAGCTCTAGTAGTCACTTTTTCCTTCTTTTTGATCAGAGACTTGTTTAAACTCATTCACGTACTAGTTGGACTTGACAACATTTAAAATGTTGAATACCCAAGAAGTTGTTTCAGGGCAAAGAGAGTGTTTGAATATGGTGGCTGCAGGGCTTATTGGTCTTGAGCAGCATAATAATCTTGAAAAGAGCAGACAAAAGAGAGGGGTAAAAAAGAAAAGCAAGGACGGTGTGGGTGAGAGAATGGTTGTCAAGACGTATATGGCAAATTGTATGAATGAACAATATACTCTAGGCAATAGCTACTCAAAGTAAAAGGTTATACTGGTTTATCCAGACTATAAAAAGGGGGAATTATTAGAAGAAGTGACATAGAACAAGAAGAAAGAGGGAAAAGTGGCTTTTTAGAACACGAATGAGAAGGAAGGAGAAGGGGAGATGAAGAAGGAGGTGGAAAAGTAGAAGTGGTAGAGGAAGAGGAGACAACTGACATTGGCCATGGAAGATAATTTCAGTCATTTAAACAATTAAAAATAAATGGTTAAAGATTTTTAACTTGATACAGAAGATGTAGTGTTTCTACATGTATTATAATACAAAGATTAGACCCCAGTATAAATATTTAAAAGTATAAATAAAAAAAAATATATATGTATAAAATAATCTACATAAAAACTTGATTTCATTACATTGTGTGTATCCTTTAAAATTGAAACCATAGTTTGCATTCAAGTATTGCACTTATGGGTTTACATCATAACTATGATATTGGTAATATTAAAAACATCCGTTTTCGTGTTAACTAGAATTGTGGATACGTATAAGTAATGGTCTGGGGCTATTTTTCACTTTGTTTGATCAGCAACGTAGTTCAGGTAATTTCATAGTATATCTAAGGACTCTTTTTTTGAGTAATCTGTGGTAAGACGTTTTTTAACTGGTTACTGGAAATACATTTTCCAATAAAAGATGTGCACAGCGAAAGTCTCTGTTGCTCAAGTGATTGCATATCAAAGCAGGTAAGAGCATTCTGGTAAGTTGTATACCGAGCACCAACGATGATGCGGAGGGCTCGCTTTGATTTTTTCTAAGCTTTCGCATTGTTTCTTGGTGATGCTGCTATTCCATATCAGTGTTCCATATTCGAGAATGGGCCGAACATATCCATCATATATGGTTAACAAATCGCGACCTGGAAGGCAGTGCCTTTATAAGATACGTAGCATGTGAAATTTTCCGTTTGCTCTTTTGATGATATCGGTAAAATTTGATTCCCATTTCAGGTCACTTTGGATCAGAATGCCGAGAAGCTTTATAATATTGACAGATTGTAATTCTTGGCCATCGATGCAATTTGCGGGTGGGACGGTAGGATTTTCGTGTAAAATAGACTTCCATTGCGAAACATTTGGTGGCGTTCAGTTTCATGTGGTTGGCCTCTGACCATGTGGCGAGGTCTGTGACGGCACTCTGTATGCTGGATGGTTCATCTCGAATACGACATTCAACGAGCGTCATGTCGTTGACTTATTTGTAGGCGTTGATGCCGGTCAGTGGCGCTGCGTCATTAATCATGGCTAGAAAGACAATGGGCCCTAAGCGAGTTCCCTTGGTACTCCAGCCTGCAACATCGACCAGTCAGATAGAACCGATCTGTAACGGGTACATTGTTGACGGGATTGCAAGAAACTCATGATCCATGGCACAATGCTGGGGCGAACTCCTAAGCTGATGAGTTTTGTTATGGCAATAGTATGGTCGATTCAGTCGAAGGCTTTAGAAAAGTGAAGTCTGTCAACTATTGTTAATGAGGATTTTGGTTTGTCTGGATTAACAAACACTTTGTGTAGAATGTTAATAATTCAGTGTGACGTTGACATGTTTTTTTGGTTTCCAAACTGCATCTGATCCAAATTGGGTTCTATGTCATTAATTACCCATTTTGCGACGAAACCTTCTGTAATTTTGGCAAAATGATCTGTGAGTGATACAGGGCGGAGCTTCTCAACGGATGGTGGGTTCGACGTGGGGATGGGCACTACAATTGCTCAAATGAGTTGATCACTTAAGTGAGGAGTAGCAAGTGATCCGGGCCACACGCTGTATTTCGCTTAATTTTGACCAGTGCCTTCTGTACCTCCCAAGGGTGGACTGTTGGACTTGGTTTGGGCGATGGCAAAAAGGCAGGTAGGCTAGAAGCGTTTAGTGGGTCTAAGTCTCATGAAATTGAAATGAAGTGCTCATTAATTGCGTTAGCAATCTCCTCGTTGTCCTCTGAATCTAACCAAGGTACGGCAATGGGCGGCTGGTCCCACTTTCTACCTGTCATTTCGCGAATCTTGCGGTACCAGGCGGCAGGGTCGGTCTTTTTCAGTCACTGTACACGCGTTGGGTAATATTCCGATAATGCTTTGTTAATCATTCGTTTGATTTTATTAGGTAGACGTTTCCAATCAGCATTATTATTTATTATGTTGGTCATATACATGCTGCCGTTTGTGAATTAGATATTTTATTTTACCAGTTATCAATGGTTTATCTGTTTTGTGTAATTTCATTTTACGAGTTGGGAAGTGGACGTTGATGGCAGCATAGAGGGTTTTATAGAAGGCTTGACACTGCGCCTTGACGTCATGTGGCTCAATAACTTTCTCCAATCATGTGAGCTCACCCATCTACCGAAAGAACAGATTGCACTGGCAGACACCAGACGGTTTGTGCGTGTTTTTGTCAAATTTGGCATTGCTCTGTAATGTTTTGGCTGCCAGAGTAATGTCGCATGGTCAGATTGTCAATTCGGTGACAAATTGTTAACGTTGTCATAAAACTGACTAATGTTAGAAATGATTTTGTCTAGTGTGCATGTGCCCCTTGTTGGCTGGTGCACAATTTGTTTGTACCGCTGGTCATACAGAAGAGGGGTAACGTTGAGTTGATTAAAATCACCCATAACGATAAATCCTGCATTTGGGTGACTTATAGTGAGAAGGTCCAGGGTTGATGGTCCATCAACCGTTCTGCGACTGCGTTATCTGGCTGCGGATAATATATCACGGCGCAGAATAAGCATGAGTTAGATCGCGCTGGTCGAGTTGGTCGAGTTGGTCGAACTTGTATCCATGTAACTTCGAGGTCATCGGGAACGGAAACATTGCTGGGTTGAGCCGGGTAAATATCATGTTTCGCATACATCACCACCAATGCGATGGACTCGATTTACTTACCAGCGCATATCCTGGTATGGAACCAGTTGAGCCGATAGGTCATGCTTATACCACATCTTGGTAATTCCACTAATATCAGCATCATTTTCTAGGATAACTGATTAACTGTACATAGTTCATCAAACTTATTGTTCGCTGAGCGGGGATTGCATAGAAACACGGTGGGGAGATGTGGAATATTGTGTTTCCTGGTTGGAACAGTTCGGATTTTGATAAGGTTTTTGGCGTTTCACTCCCGGGGTCGGTAAAGGGGGGGCATTCTCTCAACCTGGTTGACGATCGTGGGGATGGTATTGCGGTAATGTTTTTGTTTGCGCTTACCAGCACGACATCCACGATGGGTAGGCCTATGGGGTTCGCGTCTTTGAATGCCGAGTAGCTTTATATTGTCCAATACAGGAAGTGAAAGGGTCACATTTACATTCGATGATAATCCAATGGTAGTAAGTTGTTCCGAACTACAGTAATGCTGAATGAGGGTATGGTACACATGGCGACTGTCGGCACCATATGTACGTACTGTTTCAGGCCCCGGGTTTAATTTGACATCTCCACAGCATATGAGTGAGAGAGAAAAAGTGGCACATGAGTTTGGGTAATATCGTATCAGCGCTTTTAAGAAGCCTCTGCGGAGGAAATACTTGCCGAGTTTCAGTTCAATATTGTGAAGGAGGCCATTTTGTCCATCAGCATTAATCCATAGAGAAACATACACAACGCATACGAGTAGACTTGCACATACCCTGAACATAGCCATTGTCGGAGCTCGATGGTCATTATATGTCCAAACTCTTTGACCCCAGTCTCCCTTCTTTGTCCAGAAGAATGGTTCTATTCAGATTAGTCATTCAGCATGAAAAGTACGGGGTTAAAATGGCATAATGTACAGTTGTCGCACAATGACTAAAAAAACACAATTTGCCAGTAAATGTGTTTCTCCAGAAAAATATTCCTTAAAAGTTGTCTAGTAAGAGCACAAACATATCCCAGTCAGTTTGACAGACATTTCGAATCACCTGGGTCAAACAAATTCCGGTAAAAACCACGGAAATCGGGAGCAGTGACACTGATGGCTGCCGTTCAAGCGCACGTTCAGCATGAATATTCATATTTGCTGTGCTGCGCCGCTACCGCGCATGCGAACTTTCTCTTCGCCATGTTGATTTGACGATATACAACTTGGATAAATTGGTTTAGGACAAGGAATCACCTATATTTGCCTCTCATTCTTGTCTCACCTGCGTAGCAAAAAGCGAGACATAGGCGCCGCTTTTCCGGTGGCGGCGGCTTCGGCGGCATCAACATCAAAAACTTAACCAAGGTTAAGTTTTTGAATTCTTAATATAATTTTGAAAGTACAGTGTATAAGGTCTTATCCGATGAAACTTTGACTAAAGGGTTATCAAGTATCCCCAATCATGTGAGCAGAATTGCTAATGGGCCACACTGCCTATAAATAATGTCCCTACCTCAATTTTTCATCATATCGAATCGCGTAATGCAGGCGAGACCGCCTAGAGCGTTTCCCTTGTTTAAATATTAAACTTTAGGAGGAAAAAAATTCACAGTATCTTGGTTTAGCTTTTTTCACGCTACTGACTTGCTGAAAACAAGAAACTCTAACAAAATGCGTTTTGGGGGGCTTACCATAACTGGAATTGGGCTTTAAGAATTCTGATACCATCAAGAAATGGGATCAAATATTTAAAGATGAAGTTGCGTCTGGTCATGCGATTGCATTGTGAAAGAAACGATGTGGAATTGATCAGAAAAGGTTGATCATCTATAGCATAAAAGGATTGGTGTGTACTGCAAGGTTCTGGAATCATCAAAATGATAAGAAACTTGGCCCAGTCTTGGTAAAGTTACAATCACTGTACACAGAAAGATGTATATGGGACTACACGAACATGTGGCATAAAAACCGTCCCGATTTTTAAGCTGTTACATGCCATATTTAGAATTTTAAGGCATTTGGAGAGCCATGCTTTTCAGGGAACATTTTTTATCTGATGTTCTTCCATACTTGCATAATAACAATGATAACACTCACAAATTATTTTTCATCTCTTCCTAGAACTCAACCTTCTCTTTAAGGTGACACACCAGGGGGTAGTCATAACAGCATCTATTGCATTGCTAATTAAATAGTGTGTTGTGAAGAATTCATGTACACTGTATATGTAATGTACATATATAATAATCATGAATAAGAAAAAGAATTGAAGCTGGAATGGAAAATGAGCACAGAACTTTACTTTAAGTATTGCTCTTTTTTTTATAAACCTATCTTAAATGCCAATAGATAGGCATTGAAATAGATAAAGAAAAAATCAAACAAGCATAACACTGAAAATTTCATCAAAATAAGATACAAAATAAGAAAGTTACATCATTTTTAAGTTTTACAGTTTTATACATAACGTGGTCGGTTTGCAAATGAGGGAGCCGATGATGTCACATACCGGTACCCACTATTCTATATACATGTACTGTATATGTATTTTATCATATGAAATTTCAAATATTTCAACTTTTATAAAGAAGTTCTCAATTGAATCACAATAAGTTACAATCATGATGAGTTTACATGTTCCATGAGGAGAAAAACTATGTTTTACATTATTGGAGCAAAAAATTGAATATTTGAAATTTTGTATCATTATATAACAGAATAGTGGGTGTATGACATCATAGGCTCACGCTTGTGCATATGGACCATGTTATGCATATATATCACTGTTTTGTGAAACTGCATGTACATGTATGTACATGTAAAACTTTAAAATGCCATAACTTTCTTATTTTACATCATATTTTGATGAAATTGTTAGTGTTATGCTTGTTTGATTTTACTCATAATTCAAATCAACTTGATTTTGAGGTGGACTTGGCCTTAGCTTAGTCAATTCATGACAACCACACTTTCCCTTTTCATACATTAGTGGAGTTAGTTTAGGCTGGACTGTACATAGTGAAAGCATAGTGTATTTTCAGTGATGTCCATGTATCCATACAGTGGCTGGGGAGTGACCTTGTGGAGGGCACTGGTATTTGGCCAGAGGCTTAACCTCATGACCCCATGTCCATGCTAAACTCCCTACATCTTCCTCTCTGGGTGTTAAATGCTAGTACATGCCTTGTAAATACATAAATGTAGGGGCAGATTAATTCAGGTGGGGGGTCCCTGTGAAGAAGGTTATTTTCATTGAAAGTAGTGATATCAGAGTAACCAAGGAGCTCCTTAGAGCAACTAAAAACTGTAAAAAGTGACTTATTTTACTCAAACTGATCTGATATGCCTGACCTACATGTACAGTGTACATGTACATTAGACCTACATACATGTATGTAGACAGGCTGTAAATACTTAAAGGGATATCCAACCCAAATAGACAACTACTCTAAATAAAGCAGAAAAATCAGAGAAGCAAACTGATGAAAGTTTCAATTAAATCTGACTAAATATAAGAAAGTTATGAAATTTTAAAAGTTGTAATTACTATAATGTACAGTTGTCACACAATGACTAAAAAAAAACAATTTGCCAGTAAATGTGTTTCTCCAGAAAAATATTCCTTAAAAGTTGTCTAGTAAGAGCACAAACATATCCCAGTCAGTTTGACAGACATTTCGAATCACCTGGGTCAAACAATTCCGGTAAAAACCACGGAAATCGGGAGCAGTGACACTGATGGCTGCCGTTCAAGCGCACGTTCAGCATGAATATTCATATTTGCTGTGCTGCGCCGCTACCGCGCATGCCAACTTTCTCTTCGCCATGTTGAATCGACGTTATACAACATGGATAAATTGGTTTAGGACAAGGAATCACCTATATTTGCCTCTCATTTTTTAAATATTAAACTTTAGGAGGAAAAAAATTCACAGTATCTTGGTTTAGCTTTTTTCACGCTACTGACCTGCTGAAAACAAGAAACTCTAACAAAATGCGTTTTGGGGGGCTTACCATAACTGGAATTGGGCTTTAAGAATTCTGATACCATCAAGAAATGGGATCAAATATTTAAGATGACACACCAGGGGTAGTCATAACAGCATCTATTGCATTGCTAATCAAATAGTGTGTTGTGAAGAATTCATGTACACTGTAATAATCATGAATAAGAAAAAGAATTGAAGCTGGAATGGAAAATGAGCACAGAACTTTACTTTAAATATGGCTCTTTTTTTATAAACCTATCTTAAATGCCAAGTGCACCCTAACATCAAGCTGATTTGGATAGATAGAGAAAATCAAACAAGCATAACACTGAAAATTTCATCAAAATAAGATACAAAATAAGAAAGTTACATCATTTTGAAGTTTTACAGTTTTATGCATAACGTGGTCGGTTTGCAAATGAGGAGCCGATGATGTCACATACCGGTACCCACTATTCTATATACATGTACTGTATATGTATTTTATCATATGAAATTTCAAATATTTCAACTTTTATAAAGAAGTTCTCAATTGAATCACAATAAGTTACAATCATGATGAGTTTACATGTTCCATGAGGAGACAAACTATGTTTTACATTATTGGAGCAAAAAATTTGAATATTTGAAATTTTGTATTATTATATAATAGAATAGTGGGTGTATGACATCATAGGCTCACGCTTGTGCATACCGACCATGTTATGCATATATATCACTGTTTTGTGAAACTACATGTATGTACATGTAAAACTTTAAAATGCCATAACTTTCTTATTTTACATCATATTTTGATGAAATTGTTAGTGTTATGCTTGTTTGGTTTTACTCATAATTCAAATCAACTTGATGATGTTGAGGTGGACTTGGCCTTAGCTTATTCAATTCATGACAACCACACTTTCCCTTTTCATACATTAGTGGAGTTAGTTTAGGCTGGACTGTACATAGTGAAAGCATAGTGTATTTTCAGTGATGTCCATGTATCCATACAGTGGCTGGGGAGTGACCTTGTGGAGGGCACTGGTATTTGGCCAGAGGCTTAACCTCGTGACCCCATGTCCATGCTAAACTCCTTCATCATCTTCCTCTCTGGGTGTTAAATGCTAGTACATGCCTTGTAAATACATAAATGTAGGGGCAGATTAATTCAGGTGGGGGTTCCTGTGAAGAAGGTTATTTTCATTGAAAGTAGTGATATCAGAGTAACCAAGGAGCTCCTTGGAGCAACTAAAAACTGTAAAAAGTGACTTATTTTACTCAAACTGATCTGATATGCCTGACCTACATGTACAGTGTACATGTACATTAGACCTACATACATGTATGTAGACAGGCTTTAAATACTTAAAGGGATATCCCACCCAAATAGACAACTACTCTAAATAAAGCAGAAAAATCAGAGAAGCAAACTGATGAAAGTTTCAATTAAATCTGACTAAATATAAGAAAGTTATGAAATTTTAAAAGTTGTAATTACTATAATGTACAGTTGTCACACAATGACTAAAAAAACACAATTTGCCAGTAAATGTGTTTCTCCAGAAAAATATTCCTTAAAAGTTGTCTAGTAAGAGCACAAACATATCCCAGTCAGTTTGACAGACATTTCGAATCACCTGGGTCAAACAAATTCCGGTAAAAACCACGGAAATCGGGAGCAGTGACACTGATGGCTGCCGTTCAAGCGCACGTTCAGCATGAATATTCATATTTGCTGTGCTGCGCCGCTACCGCGCATGCGAACTTTCTCTTCGCCATGTTGAATCGACGATATACAACATGGATGAATTGGTTTAGGACAAGGAATCACCTATATTTGCCTCTCATTTCTTAAATATTAAACTTTAGGAGGAAAAAAATTCACAGTATCTTGGTTTAGCTTTTTTCACGCTACTGACCTGCTGAAAACAAGAAACTCTAACAAAATGCGTTTTGGGGGGCTTACCATAACTGGAATTGGGCTTTAAGAATTCTGATACCATCAAGAAATGGGATCAAATATTTAAGATGACACACCAGGGGGTAGTCATAACAGCATCTATTGCATTGCTAATCAAATAGTGTGTTGTGAAGAATTCATGTACACTGTATATGTACATATAATAATCATGAATAAGAAAAAGAATTGACGCTGGAATGGAAAATGAGCACAGAACTTTACTTTAAGTATGGCTCTTTTTTATAAACCTATCTTAAATGCCAAGTGCACCCTAACATCAAGCTGATTTGAATAGATAGAGAAAAATCAAACAAGCATAACACTGAAAATTTCATCAAAATAAGATACAAAATAAGAAAGTTACATCATTTTGAAGTTTTACAGTTTTATGCATAACGTGGTCGGTTTGCAAATGAGGGAGCCGATGATGTCACATACCGGTACCCACTATTCTATATACATGTACTGTATATGTATTTTATCATATGAAATTTCAAATATTTCAATTTTTATAAAGAAGTTCTCAATTGAATCACAATAAGTTACAATCATGATGAGTTTACATGTTCCATGAGGAGACAAACTATGTTTTACATTATTGGAGCAAAAATTTGAATATTTGAAATTTTGTATTATTATATAATAGAATAGTGGGTGTATGACATCATAGGCTCACACTTGTGCATACCGACCATGTTATGCATATATATCACTGTTTTGTGAAACTACATGTATGTACATGTAAAACTTTAAAATGCCATAACTTTCTTATTTTACATCATATTTTGATGAAATTGTTAGTGTTATGCTTGTTTGGTTTTACTCATAATTCAAATCAACTTGATGTTGAGGTGGACTTGGCCTTAGCTTATTCAATTCATGACAACCACACTTTCCCTTTTCATACATTAGTGGAGTTAGTTTAGGCTGGACTGTACATAGTGAAATCATAGTGTATTTTCAGTGATGTCCATGTATCCATACAGTGGCTGGGGAGTGACCTTGTGGAGGGCACTGGTATTTGGCCAGAGGCTTAACCTCGTGACCCCATGTCCATGCTAAACTCCCTACATCTTCCTCTCTGGGTGTTAAATGCTAGTACATGCCTTGTAAATACATAAATGTAGGGGCAGATTAATTCAGGTGGGGGGTCCCTGTGTAGAAGGTTATTTTCATTGAAAGTAGTGATATCAGAGTAACCAAGGAGCTCCTTGGAGCAACTAAAAACTGTAAAAAGTGACTTATTTTACTCAAACTGATCGGATATGCCTGACCTACGTGTACAGTGTTCATGTGTAGACCTACATACATGTATGTAGACAGGCTGTAAATACTTCAAGGGATATCCAACCCAAATAGACAACTACTCTAAATGAAAGCAGAAAAATCAGAGAAGCAAATGTACTGATGAAAGTTTCAATTAAATCTGACTAAATAAAAGAAAGTTATGAATTTTTAAAAGTTGTAATTACTATACACATGTACGTATGGGCACTTCAAATTGGCTGAAGAGGTAATGTCAATGTGATGTAGTGCCGGACTACGTTCCCATCTGTTTCAACATATAAAATAAACTACATGTACAGGGGTGTTTCACAAAGACTAAGATTGACTTTAAGTTGGACTTAAGTATGGCAGGCCATTCATGCCACTGTTTGCTCTTACCATAAGCTGGCATTTGTCTCTCAAGGGACGTACAAATCGTGGTCTCAAATCTACAGAATTTACATTTGTTGATAGTTCATTATTAAGGAAAAATATTATCTACAGATTACAATTTAGAGACCAATGGTGATAGCAACCCATGGGAAGAATGGCCTGCCATACTGAAGTCCAACTTAAAGCCGATCTTAGTCTTTGTGAAACACCCCCAGGTCTATAATGAATGTTTAATGTTTAAAATGTGTTCAGTTGGACAAAAAAATTGTGATATTACTCTCTTTTTTTTCTTTTTTCTTTTTTCATTTCTCAGAGACATGGGCAGAAGTCTGCAAATAAATCACTTCCAGACTTGGACTTGGACTCGGAGTGCATCAGTACTTTGGATATGCTACCTGTGTGTGTGTTTAAAAATTATTATCCCACAGAAAGTTTGACATGGAATTGAGGGGTGCTATATAGTGTTCACCCACACTTTTGTGAAAAATGAGTTACATCCATTTTCATCATCTATTTTGAGTGTTCTACTGTACATCTTTTTACAATTTAAAAAACGGAAATCGGCTGATTAATAGGCAAATGAATAAATCATTCTTCCCCTGAAAACAAGCAATTATCTGAACAGAACAAAAAAAGTAACTCCCCCTTAATCAAAATGGCGAAGCTTTTTAAAGAATCGGTTTTGAGCAAAATAACTTGGCAGGAGTGTTCCTATACAGTACTTATTGACTAACTTTTCTCAGAAAATAAAATTGCTCCATTGAGTAATGCATAAGTGAACAAACAAAGGCAAATTTGTATTTTTCAAAAGTCACAATGGTTATGTTTTATGCTGTTTTGACAGTATTGACAGATTTTTAAAGTGTGCTCGTCCAACCAAGACACGATGACAACCTCTTGTGTTCACACAACATGTGATGATACATTTTGGTAGAAATATCTTCTTCCTTTTTTTCTTCAATAAGTGGAATAAATGTTGCAATTTCAAAAGAGTTGATTTTTTTAAATTGTGCTCACCCGACAATAAATGATAAAAGTGTTGGGAAAGGTGTTAGGGGGTCAAGCAATAGATGATAAACAACAACAACACAAAAACATGCACCAGAAACCGAATTTGCTAAAATCTTGTTTCACATAATCCCCAAAATGACCCTTATGACTTTTGAAAAGTGACAGTGACAATTTTCCCTTTAATGTTTGCTCACTCATGCATGACTCGGTGGATCAATCACATCTTCACAGAAAAGTTACCGTAGTCAATAAGTATAGGAACACTCCTGCCAAGTTATTTTGCTCAATACCTTTTCGTTAAAAAGTTACGCAATTTGGATTAAGGGGGAGTTAATTTTTTGTTGTGTTTAGCATGAAAATGTGCTAACCCATACATTCCATTCTGGAGGCGCCCATGACAGATGTGGTTTGGTAAAGAAAAGTGCATAATTCGTCAACAAAATGAATTCCATTCTGCAAGGGACACAATGGATCTGACTTTAAAGATATGTAAATTTATTATTTTTGGCTAAAAGGGAGTTAGATGCGAAAATGTGAATTTTATTAATACATTTTGATTATTGGAGGATAGCACTGTATTCATTTAAATTTTTCGGAGGTGATATTTTTTTCAAATGATTTCCATTTTAGATAAAAACATATGGGTAGCTTGTAGTAGACAGAGATTCATCAGGTTTCCATGTATATATGCTACCCTCCAAAATATTGGGTACCAGTACACCTGTAATCAGATCTGATTTCACCCGAATTTTATTTATCATCACACTTGTGGCACTGCAATAATTAAGTACCAAAGTGAAGAGTAAACATCAGCCTTGAAGTTGGCGCCAGTGTAACCATTATAAACTGTTTCAGGAAGCACTCATGCATTAAAGGTAATACAAAGTTTTGGTATGGGGTCATGAATTTCATTCAAATGAACATATTGGAAGCATATGCGATTTTATAATATTCAATGATCGTTGTCGCGGTTGAAATCGAGTCCAAGGTGATGAAATTGTAAATTATCAACTGTTAATTTTGTATAGCTCCCTCTAACGACTGATATTACTATGGCTTTAAAACAATGTTTCTTGACTACAATTGACCGTTCTGCTACTCACGTTTGGAAATTATATATTACAACTGCATATTCTGATATTTTAATGGTCACAGCTACCATGGAATGGCTTCAGGCGCTATTTGAAATATTTGAAATTTACCGGGAGCACCGGTAAATTTTGATTATTCAATTTGCTCGAAAGCAGAAGTGTTTTAAGGGCTCAATTATACTAGTGCTAATAATAGATCCACAGTGGCATCCGAATATATCAAAATTTTAAAGAATTACTCTCCGTCCAATTTTCAAAATTTCCCAAAACTTTGCATTACCTTTAACAAAGGCAATCGCATATTTCATACGGGGATTGAAACACCCCCTTCCCAGTTAGGATAGGGTTAAAGTTGGTCTTGTATGAGGCTTCCTGAAACGGTACACAATGGTTAATCTGGTGACAGCTTGAAGGCTCATTTCTACTCTTCAGCTTGGTAGTAAATTATTGCAGTACCACAAGTGCGATGAAATAAAATGGTGAGTGTGAAAAACCAGTCCTTATTACAGGTGACCCCAAACTTCCGGAGGGCAGTGTATTTCACTCAGAGTAAATTTAAATTTGAGTTACTACTTAACATTGCTCAACACTTTTTACACTGTTTCTTGTTGGTTAGCACTATATTGCTTTTAAAAAAGCATTGATTTGTTCTTTGGTAATTGTTTGAAACTTTATGTCGTTTTCCAAAATTTCCATAAAGATTATCAAAAGACACACTTGGGGGTTAACACTAATATATTGCACTGACGCCCTCAGCTAGAAAAGTACTTTAATTAACTCAACTTGACCATTCTTTAAGTAAGATTAGAAATGTACTTATTGATTACTGTTGTGTAGTTATTAAGCTGTGGAAAAAATAGACCAAACGTTTGATTACTTTCATACTTTGCAATATGATAGCCTGGGGGAGGCTTTAGAAGCCCCTCTACATTTTTTGTGATAATTTTTTAAGGCAAAAAAATCTTGCCCTAAAATTTTATGACCTTTTTTCTTTCTGGGTCTTGCGCATCTTTTGAACCAAATTTTTCGAAAAATTGGACCTACTGTTACAAAGTCAGTGACCTTTTGTCTTTGCATGTCAGCCCGAAAAATTGCTCATTTTCGTGATTTTTTACAAAACATATAAAACAGATAAAACATTGGTTATTTGGTCTTGTTTATAGTTTAGTGTTTATTTTGGGGGTCAAAATAGTTGAATCATAGTTAGAAATTAAATACATAAGAAATTATCGAAACAATAGATACATGAGGAATAACCTGGCTCTTCCAAATTTTGTTGTATTATTATTCTAAATGGATATATGTAGTGAAAATGAATGTTTTAATATGAAGAATATGTGGTTTAGGGGTGAAAATGTGAATTTTATGACCTTAAGTGCATAAATTACCATAAATATGCAAATGAGTGAGTTTTTCAAAAAATTGAAATTACCATGGTAATCTAAACACGTCACTTGACATGCATGCCAATTTTTGCGGCGATCACCCAAGATCATAGGGGGGGGGTGGGCCGTAGAAGCCCCCCAAGCAACATTTGTACATCACTTTTGTTTTAAGGATAAAGACCAGTTCTGGTCATGCGATTGCATTGTGAAAGAAACGTGGAATCGATCAGAAAAGGTTGATCATCTAGCATATAAGTATTGGTGTGTACTGCAGGTTTCTGGAATCCTCAAAATGATAAGAAATTTGGCCCAGTCTTGGTAAAGTTACAAGCACTGTACACAGAAAGATGTATACGGGACTACGCGACCACGTGCGCGATATCTATTTGGTCACAATAGATATAATAATTTACCAAATATATCAATTAGTAGGCGGTTTCCCGACTTTCCTGGCAAAATTTGTATCATCACATATTAGTCAAAACATATTCTTTCACATGATTGGTAATGAGAGCTTCCATTTCATTTTTTTGAGAGAGGGGCGTTTCCAAAACTGGTCTTTACCTTTAAAATAGCCCTGGCTATATAGGGTTCAACGCAACATAGTATTATTATTATTATTATTATTGTTTTTATTATTATTAGCCATCAACATTTTACTGTTAAGATGGTATATACATGTAGATGGAAAATGTGATGCTGATGCTAGAGGTGCAGCTGTAGTACTTCGGCTCTTTATATGCAATTATTTTTTTTATATATTACCTTTGTTTTTATATGTACATAAAATATGTACCGGTATGCTTGTTATATAGTTTATAGGGCCTACAAGATCTTCAGGACCGCTGATTTTACCTTTTTATCAGGCTTTCAGAGTTTCAGCGGTACCTCATTAAAAGCGGTCCCTCATGTTGTTACCTTGCTGTAAATTGAAAACCCATTATAATAATATAACATGTGTAGGGGAGACTGGGGGTTAAGTGGGACACTCCATTATCTTTAAAAATAAGAAGACAATGATAAATTCATTTACATCAGTCAAAAGGCTTCACCCAATGCCTTTGAAAAATATGCCAACAACCACTGTAAACTATTGCACACAAGTATAGGATAAGCAACTTATTTTCACAAATTTTATTACTGATTTTTAAACATTTATTCAGATTTTTTTTCTGTGGTTCCCAACTGGTGATCTGACATTTGCTCCTGCGACAATTGCTCGTCTTATTTCCTCCAAAGATATAGGGTTAGGGTTGTGATAGGGCTTTTGGTTCAGAATAATGGGAGGGTAAGGATTAAGGTTAGTGTTAGGTTTGGCTTAATATGCAGATTTTCCATTGGAGCAATTGCCCCCAGAGCAAATGTCATGGAATCTCCCAGCCAAGTGGATACCCCTTGTGATAGTGATTATCCTCTGAGGTGATTAAATGATTTAATACAAGATTTCTTGATGGCAAGCTAGAATTAATAGTATGGCCATCAATTTCAGTTTTTTTTTATATTTGGGGTAAACTGGGACATTAATAATGCAATGAGCGATAGCGGTATTGTTTTCTGTGATTGAATGTACGCTTATGGGTGTCCCAGTTTACCCCGAGGTGTCCCAATTAACCCCCAAACTAAGGGTTTGCAAAATTTATGATTAAATGAAAAGTCAAGCTGTGGGAATTCAATCTATAACTGCAATATTTACCTATGTATCTACAGTGCATCCCAGAAAAAAAGGAAACCAGATTTCAGGGCAGAAATTTTCTGTCATAATAATAATTTCCTTGATGAGATATACATGTATGAAATGCTCTACTTCTCTACTTTTATTTGATGCATAACGTAATATGCTAGATTTCTGACGAATGAGTAAGAAGCCATTTTAACTTTCCTGATTTAGCAGCTGCCATTGGATCTAATGCTTAAGTGAATTCACACAAACTTTCTGTTCACATCCTTCCCAAGACAGCATTAAAGGCATCGTTTAACAATGTCAAATCTGAGATGCACGGCCCTATATGTTATCAGTGTCTGTGATATGGTGAAATATTGAAGCCCTAAAAAAAAAAAATCGCGCTTCAAAATGATAAAGAAATGCCTCAAAAAAGTAAAAATCTTTGAGTGATCAGTTTTACCATACTCGTTTTCCCCAATAGACTGTAAGTATTATGAAAACCGTTAGGAAAACGCAAAATTTGGTTTTGATTTCCAATCATAAATATCTTGATAATCAGACAGGCGATGGGCTTGTAAAAGTCATGGGGTTCCTGACTGACCTAAATGTTTATAATTATCATTGCAGCATGAGCTAAATCCAGGATTTTGTTTCAGAATCTGAGACAAAGTTACCGGATTCCTTTAAAAGAGCCCCTGAACAGGGCTGTTTTGTCATGTGTAAATTTACTCAAGCATTAGGTCCATTGTCAACTGCTAGATTAGGAAAGCTGAATGGCTTCTTAACCACTTGGCTGCGTACCACGTCCATGTACGTGCTTAGTGCATTGCACTTTCAAGACCGTAGCACTGCATGATGCCTAGCCCTACTGTGTAATTAGCACTTCAAAGATGTTTTACAGGTCTCGAACAGTAGATGGCGCTCTTCCAAAAAAAGCCTGGCTTTTTTGTGTACAGTGTACAGTTTTTTTACAGTTAAAAATGCTGTAGCACAGGGGGTATGAACGCGTTTTAAGCCAATAGCAGTCAAGTGGTTAATCAAAATCTACTTATTGGGGAGAAATCAAGTATCATTTCATTTTACTTCTTCTGGAGCATACTTCATTCATTTTATATGCATGAAGTGTCATATAAAAGAGAAAATTATTAATTTTAATGTGATGTTTCTTTATCCAAAATAAGTATCTTTCACTACCCTACAAATTATCTCAAAGTTACAATTTGTTTGTGCAAATGAAATTTTGGTACCACCACTTTCTATTTTTGTAATGCAATCATGCGTGAAATATGAATAATAAATTATGCATCAAATAAGAAGCGAAGCTTTTCACACATATATATCTCATTACGGAAATTATTATCATTACATGAAAAATGTTGCCATGAAATCCAGTTTCTTTTGTTTTCTGGGATACACTGTGTAGTCTTTTAATATACGAACATACATGTACTTGGTTTAGTCCGAATATTTGCATAGTTGCAATTGGTAATATTTCTGAAAGTGAAGAAAAATGTTCCATTTCTCCCCGGTCTCTCCTAATACATGGGACTAAATAATTGGCATTACCTTGGTGCATGCTGAACACAAGTACTTTCACTCTGATTTCATTACCTGTGTGACAACAAATCGACCAAAAAATTTGGATATACATGTACTTATTTCTACTGATTACAGAAATAATTGTGTACGGTAAATCTTCCCTTGTATATATGTATCTTATAATAGAAAGGTACCAACTTTCGTCATTTAATGATTCTTGTTCATTACTCAGATTGTTTTCAACATTTTGTCATGATTAAAAGATTTTGATGATGTAACTTTGACTGAAGCATTTTTATACTCCTTTTTTCACTTAATGTTTCATGTATTTATTTAGACTATGTGAAAATATTAGAAACACAAAAATTAGGACATTTGTATACATTTGGAAGATGTATGAATGCGGAAATGTTATAAAAATGTGATAGCTTCTGAATGTACTGCACATTTGATCAACATTTCTGTGTAACATTTTAAGAACATTACGCATAACAACATTGTAATGTTTCTATTAAATGTTTAAATGATATCAAAATATATGGTCTTAGAAATAGATGGCTGACATTTTTATAACATTTCCTTCAAACATCTGTAAGATATCATTACAACATCTTGTCAACATTTCTAAATTAACATTTTAAAAACATTTGGGGATATCATCATTCAAATGTTTTTATTAAATGTTTAAATAATATCAAAATGTATGGTCTTAGAAATAGATGGCTGACATTTTTATGACATTTCCTTCAAACATTAATAAGATATCATTACAACATCTTGTCAACATTTCTAAATTAACATTTTAAAAACATTTGAGAATAACAATATTGTAATGTTTCTATGAAATGTTAAAATGATATCAAAATGTATGGTCTTAGAAATAGATGGCTGACATTTTTATAACATTTACTTCAAACATTAATAAGATATCATTACAACATTTCATTAACATTTCTGAAATAACATATTAAAAACATTTGAGAATAACAATATTGTAATGTTTCTATGAAATGTTAAAATGATATCAAAATGTATGGTCTTAGAAATAGATGGCTGACATTTTTATAACATTTACTTCAAACATTAATAAGATATCATTACAACATTTCATTAACATTTCTGAAATAACATATTTACAACATTTGAGAATAACAATATTGTAATGTTTCTATGAAATGTTAAAATGATATCAAAATGTATGGTCTTAGAAATAGATGGCTGACATTTTTATAACATTTTCTTCCAACATTAATAAGATATCATTACAACATTTTATTAACATTTCTGAAATAACATAATAAAAACATTTGAGAATAACAATATTGTAATGTTTCTATGAAATGTTAAAATGATATCAAAATGTATGGTCTTAGAAATAGATGGCTGACATTTTTATAACATTTACTTCAAACATTAATAAGATATCATTACAACATTTCATTAACATTTCTAAAATAACATATTTAAAACATTTGAGAATAACAATATTGTAATGTTTCTATGAAATGTTAAAATGATATCAAAATGTATGGTCTTAGAAATAGATGGCTGACATTTTTATAACATTTTCTTCCAACATTAATAAGATATAATTACAACATTTTATTAACATTTTTGAAATAACATAATAAAAACATTTGAGAATAACAATATTGTAATGTTTCTATGAAATGTTAAAATGATATCAAAATGTATGGTCTTAGAAATAGATGGCTGACATTTTTATAACATTTACTTCAAACATTAATAAGATATCATTACAACATTTCATTAACATTTCTAAAATAACATATTTAAAACATTTGAGAATAACAATATTGTAATGTTTCTATGAAATGTTAAAATGATATCAAAATGTATGGTCTTAGAAAAAGATGGCTGACATTTTTATAACATTTTCTTCAAACATTAATAAGATATCATTACAACATTTCATTAACGTTTCTAAAATAACATAATAAAAACATTTGAGAATAACAATATTGTAATATTTCTACGAAATGTTAAAATGATATCAAAATGTATGGTCTTAGAAATAGATGGCTGACATTTTTATAACATTTACTTCAAACATTAATAAGATATCATTACAACATTTCATTAACATTTCTAAAATAACATAATAAAAACATCTGAGAATAACAATATTGAAATGTTTCTAGGAAATGTTAAAATCATATCAAAATGTATGGTCTTAGAAATAGATGGTTGACATTTTTATAACATTTCCTTCTAACATTATAAAGATATCATTAATATGTTTTATTAACATTTTTGATAATATCAAATTGATAGTGTTATAATGTCTAAGTTTAATGTTAAAAAACATTTTTATTATGTTTTATTGATGTTGGTGTCTAACGTTATAAAAATGTTTTCTTGATAATCACAAGACCATACATTTTCATATGATTTTAACATTTGAGCAAAACATTTCCCAAATGTTTAGCCAAACATTATCATGATGTTCTTATAATGTTTTTGTGCTAGCTGGGGAGCTTGGCGTCCAGCATTGCGGCTTCGATCTGGATCGCTAGATCGAGCGCCTTCTTAAGTGTCAGACCGTCATCCTCCATTAACAGACGTTCTCTAATACGGGGAATAGACGTCTTTTCGATTAGTTGATCTCTAACCAGTTCATCGTTTAAGGTGCCAAACTTGCACTTGGATGCCAGTTCGGTTATGGCTGCCACATATTGTTTTACTGGCTCCCCATGACCTTGTACTCTCTGTCGGAAACGATATCGTTCAATCATCACACTTGTTTTTGGCCCAAAATGTTTCTCAAGTTCATCAATAGCTTTATCGTACGTACCGGTAGTAGACACTTCCAGCTGTCCGAAGATCCGCTGCCCCTCTGCGCCCAAACAGTGGATCAGGATTGCGCGGCGGCGGAGGTCGGGTATCTCCGCTGTGTCCAACCCGCTTGCAGTCAAATACGTTTTGAAGCTCAAAATCCATCGTGACCAAGGCACAGGAGGTTCTCCTGGGGTTGCTAGGAATGGGTTAGGTGCTACGTACAAGACCTATTCCAGCCATTCTCGTCGCCAGATGTAGTATTTAGGAACTCAGAGACATAAAACTAGATACAATGAATTTAGAAGTTGAGATGATTTAATCTATTCCAAGATGTCCGATCATATTGTCATCATGTGTACATAAAGGGGATTGAGCCCTCGACGTTGACTGTTAGCACAGTCTTACAAACACAACAATAGGTTGGAAAACGCCTCTTTTAGCAGTATAAGTAGGGTTACGGTTAGGGTTATAATATATCTTGGTAGTTTAAAGCGGCAAACCTTTTAGTATGAATAGGGCACATTTCTTTATATTAAAATGACAAAGAAAAGGTAATTATATGATTATATTTCTAAAAGGCTGCAGTTCGTTCTTATTAAAATGGCACATCGTGGATTGTGGAAACGGTACATCGCCTCTCAATGATTTAACCGATAGATTTTCAAAGTATGAAATTTTTTTTTTTTTTTTTTTTTTTTCAATAGTTTTTTTTTTATTGATTCCAAACAATACAAATCACTTTTAGAAATAAAATACAATTGTTTTGTCTTAACATAATTCCAAAACATGAAATGCGTGTGGACTATTGGCACACCGTTACACACAAGCGCACGCACGCAAGCACACACGCACACACCCACGTAAACACACACACACCATTCCCCGTTGTTGTAGCTTTTTTGTTTCTGTTTCCTTTATTTCACGAACTCTATATTCTTTTTAGCTTGAAATTCTCCCATTTCTCTTTACATATCGGGATGAGGGTATGGGAGAAAAACGATAAAAATCTTGCTTACACGCCTGAGGTCATTGATGCTATCCACCCCCCGAAAAGAATCTGGATAAAGCCCAAGTCCACTCCGATTTTCAAAAATTATAGCATGTTGTAAATAAATCAAAGGTTAAAACTGCCAAATATCACGGGCGTACTTCAATCAGGTGACTTTTAAGAACGATTTTTTTTTCCCCGGTTATTTCGAGCAAAACATTTAAACTGCTGTACGGATGTGACGTATGCTCCTCACAACTAAAGTGCCAGCAGTATACATTCTGACAATAGGCTATTTTCGTAATGTAACCAAATTGAATGCATGCGTCTTTGTGAAGTGCCTCTATACAAACTATTTAATTCACCTGATCAGAATAATAGTATTTCATTATTCTTATCAGGTGAATGAAATAGTTTGTATCGAGGCACTTCACAAAGACGTATGCATTCAATTTGGTTACATTACGAATCTGTGTTGTGAGGACCCTACGTCACAAAAGATGCATTGTGGGGGAGAACCGGTTCGATTATTAACTTGTTTTCTGCTCATAAAAAAATTTAAAAAATTAGTCTGAGCACCATTTTCCAAAATCAAGTTATATATGGGCTTTTTAGTTTTTTGTCTATCTAATCAGCTCAACTTTTCAGTGGAGTGGACTTGTACTTTAAGCCCCATTCTTTTTTTCTCTATTTAATCATAATCGAAAAATTATTCGGAATTCCTGTAACACAAGTCTAGCGTGCAAATACAAGAGTATATTCAGCAATCTCTTTTTTTTAGGAACATATTTTGTATTCCGGCCGATGTACTTTTGTGGCGGACACATTTTTTGAGGCGCCACATTATCGTGATTATCATGAAAATGCAATTATCTTCGTAACTTGCAATATCTCTGTGGGATATCCATGTGAATGTTGAATTCATTTCTATATACATATACTATGAGGCTTAAGGGCAAAATGTCGCAACGAGAGCCGATGGCTCTTAATGAAATATTACCCCACAAGTTTCTAGATAATGTGAGAAAATGTAGCGAGCGAGCAAACAATGACAGTTTATTACAGTGAAAATGTATCGTGTTGTATTGTATTGTATTTTTTTATTGAGGAAAAAAAAAATCGAACTTGCAGCAAAGAGCTGAAATTGTTCAATTTACAGAATAGTAAGTACATGGCCTAAAAGTCATTGATAATACCTTAAAGTAATTTGAAATTGAATAAGTATTGTTTATATATACATGTGAGTTACGAGTTTTATTGTTAATTTCAAATTGGCCTTTTGTTTTTAGAAAAAGAATAATTTGAGATTTAACATTATACATGTCTATTACAACAATGACCGAGTAGGTAGCCCACAAAGGATGATAGAGATTGTGAGTTGTAAATCATATAAGATATGAAGGTTCCTAATTTAATACAAAGAAGGAAGAAATAGAGTTACAAAGTGTACACGTAGGTGAATTAGAATTTAGATGTATATCTATTTTGATTTAGATGTATATCGAAATATGCTATACATTTATTGTCAAAACAAAATGCATTGATTAATGTTTTTTCCTAGCTGCGTGAATATTCATGCATAGCTTTCCATTTGCCCTCTTGAACTCTCTTATTCTTATTTAGATGCGCATGTGTATGAGACACTGCGAAGTCTGGATGCGTCGCATTCCTTTCCCCTTTGTTCCGTAATAGGATTTTAGATATGCAAATTTAATTATAGCGATCATGTGACTGGGTTTGGGAGAGAGTGAGAGGTCAATGTTGTCATTGGAGGCGCACGTGAGGCTCGTGCGTAGGAAGTGAATGTGGTAGCGAAAGTGGACAGAAGCCATTTTGTTGGATTAAAGAATGACCTGCTGTGTAGCCCTTGGGCTCCTATGACAGTGAGAGTACGGGAAGATTTTAGGCTTGCTGTTTCAGAGCGAGTGTATTCCCCCTTTTTATTGCTGCTGTTTTATTCTGCTGTTGAGAGCGGAACGAGCAGACAACCGTCCTTCGGACACGATCCCTCCGGGAGGCAGGCAACGGGTCTTCAATCTACATAATTATCATAATAACTGTAAGTCTTAACTTTAAGCTCACCTCTCATTTTATTCACATTTATGACCTTGATTTATGCCCTTTAGTGTAAATGGACGCCTGGAGAAATGTATTTAGTTGTAGCATATGAATATTTGTTTTTAAGTAATTCAATTGGGATTTATGTCATGTGAAACGACACAATACATGTGTGAGATATTTATTGTTTTTGTAAATGCCTTCTTTCGGCAGACACTGAAAGTCAGCCATGCTAGAAGTCAGCCATTTTGAAAGTCAGCCATTTTGAATGACCGCCATTTTGGATATCATAAATGGCAGGTAGCCATCTTGAAACTAATTGATGCAAACAGAATGCATTAACTTTTTTTTTTATATATAAAGATATTTCTAAAGTCAGAAATCATTTGAAATGTTATTAGCATTGTTGACAAAGGCTAATATGAGATACAGGAAAAGTATTGTCTGTTTTTAGAACTGTGAAAGCAAACTGATTTCATGTATTTTTTATTGATGATGTTTAAGTCAACATCGTATGTTTATATTGTGAGAAAGTACTTACATGTTAAGAATATTTCTTAATGTGTTTTTGTATCAACTAATATGATAGGATACCATATGTTTATTATTGCTTATTAATTATATTACAGTCGTTTAGGGTGGTTTTCCAACCACACTCCGATGACCCATAGTCTACGACTACGAGAGACTGATTTCTACTCTCCGATGGTCAACTCATCACGAGCCATCGAGCCATTCGACCCCGATCTCGTTCTGCATGTTTCAACAATCGTCTAACGCGGTGGACATTTTCACGCACTCCAACGTTCGGAACGCGTTACCCTTTAAACGAACACTGGTCTAGTATAATGGCAGCCTTAATTTAATTGGACCCTCTTAGTAATCTATAATCTGATATATTTTCGCTTTGTCAACGTTCAATATTTGTGAATTTATGTTGTATCTCGTTGTATTGTGTAATTAAAATCCACACTATCGTATTACAACTCATTCTTCGATTGATTGTTTTTATATGTGTGTATCGCCACTTAGCCAACCACAGTCCATGTGACATAAATAAGATAAAAGACTACAATTACAACACCTCAATGCCCGACCGTAAGTTGACGATCATCCACATATTACCAATTTCAAAAATCACGTGAACTACTGTCAACACCTGCCCCCCCCCCATCCGCCTCTTACACACATGAAGCATGACCCAAGTGCCAGAGTGTGAACTTGATACATTTAGATTAGAATCACATATTCATTAACAAACAAATAAAGTGATACTTTACACATGTACACGGAAGAAGCAGAAAGTAAATTTATTTCTCAATGTTTACATAATGTGGGTGTTGTCTAGCATGGTTGATGAGAGTTAATATTTAACCTTGCAAACAGTGACAGTTTGTGGAACCGTATCATCGTGTCATATTGGTGTAGTTAATCGACGCATCGGGGAGGTTTTCTTCTCTAAAAAAAATTAACGTGCCAACCCAGGGTTGCCCTTTTGCTAGACTTCATCTTAAATGTTGGGAAAGAGGAGAATGTAATACGTTAGGTAAGCTTTCTATGTTAAAATTCAGACAATACTTTCATGATTTTTTATGACTGAATTAATTTTTAGCTATCTTTTTTTGGCTATGCTAATACTAACAAAACAAGAAATGCACTTAGTTTTCACTATTCATTATATTTCTACCCGTTCAACTACTTTTAGATACTCGACAGTATGGGTCATCTGCAAAACCGGTATGGCAGCTCTTCACATTGCTTCTTCACTTGGAGTGCTTTCCACCTTACGATGGACTTTCATATTGATTTTTACAGCTACATTTCTTTCAACATGCCGGTTAATAGAATCCGATATTATTGAACGTAAAGAAGGAAATGATGTTTCTTTGAAGTTTGCATATTATCCATACCATGAAAACTGCACCTTTAAGCTATATTTTGGAGATACTTTGTTTGACCGGAATGGGACATCGATTTCCTCTCTTCATTTCTCACAAGACAAGCACGCGCGCACAGGAGTGAAAGTTGAAACGATTTTTAGAACACTAATTGTTCATGTCAGTATCAACCTGCTACAGAGGGCGGACACTGGTTTCTATAATTGTTCCTTCACATGTCTCGAGTCAAAAGATATTCAAAACCATATCTTGCTTATGATATATCCTCCGGAACATTTAGATTGCGCCTGGGTTGACGACTATAACCCACATGACTTAGTTTTACACGGCCTGTCAAAGATTGAATGCTCTGCCAATGCGGGCTCACCCAGAGGAACTGTTTTATGCTACACCGAGGCAAACGGTGTACCGGAAGCCAATTTTCCGCATATTGCGTCAGGGACAAAGAAAATTAAGGCAATTTTTTTGCTAAATAGGAAAGAGTCTATGAAATGCTGTGCCGTTAGCCCTAAATACCTAAAAGAGTTTACTGATTGTAATGAATTTATTTCCAACGAAGCACAAACGTCAACATCAACACCAACATCAACTTTATCGGAAGCAACAGAACGTATTGTTTATGTGAAGTCTGGATTTTATTTTAATGTTAACTCGTACTACTTGGTATGCGTCGTACTTTTATGTTCTTTGCTGGGAATTTTAGGAATTAACCATCATTTCATTTAAATTATCATCCTGTGGTTGCCCTCAGGATTCCTGTTCAATCTTTTGGTGAACATAACGAAGCAAATACTGTACATTTGTTAATTTTTAGATTGTAATACTATTTCAATTTTTTTCATTGCACATCAATTTGATTAAATGAAGGAGTGTAATATTTGTCTGATGCTCTATCTATTATACATTATGTTTACTAACTCTACAATATCCTTTCTGATAAGTTCTGAAGGTGAAGAGGTAAGATTTATCTATAGTTATAGATTCCAATCAAGTGAAACATTTCGAATTGTGTTCAATGGTAACATCACGGTTTACGAAAACCATAAAATCGTTAAATCTAACCTTACCGTAGACCAGCAACAACGTTTTGCTGTCTACGAATCAGTTCACGCCAATGTGTTGAAAATAAGAGTAGTAATAAGAAATGTGTCTCGATTAGACCAAGGATCATATGATTGTGTCGTATTTCTAAGACGTAAGATGGTAGATTCACTGCTGAAAGAGGTACAACTTGTCGTTAAATATCCTCCAGGTGAGGTAAACTGCATTGTGACGCCGTATTCAAGTGAGTTTTTCTCAAAGTATGCGATCATTGAGTGCATTGCTTCCCCGGGGAATATACAGGGCAGTATTTGGTGCGTTCAACAGGGAACATATGCATTACCTTTTAGTGATCTCTATCAAAACCTTACATTATTAGTTCAAAAAACATGGTTCAATATGGAATATCCTATTCGATGTTGCTCTGTAATAAAAGAGAAAAACTTCGAACCGTCAGAATGTAATGATGTTGAAATTGTCCCACATCTGGGAAACAACTCCAAGGGACCGCCAGATATACCTGCAACGATGCCACCAATCCCAACCTTCGCTGCAAAGCCATTTAAATGGATCATTTTGAGCATTATGTTGATTGTAATAGTATTAATTACAACCTTATGTTCATGTCACAGTTTTAAAAAGTCAAAAAAATGTTTCTGTATATATCACAATGAATTTCGAACTTCACAAGATGGAAGTGAGTCACATTTTATTGAACGGTTATGACGATCATGCACTCAACATTCATGAACTAAAGGATGTTAGTTAGAGAAAACCTAAGGGGAACCTATAATCTACAAGCTTGTTAATAGGTTCCTCACATTTCACCCTGTATAATCTTCCATTGACTTGATTATATAATGTCATACTTCTGTTTTGAAATATGAAATTCTGTTTTGTGAAATGTGAACGAATAAATTTGAAAACTTGAAACTGGAATGTTGTGAACCTATTTATCATGATTACAATGTCTGACAAATGTCGGTGAAAAAAAATTCAACAATCACATTTATATAATTAGCATAGAATAGTAGTAGTAGTAGTAGTAGTCAGTGGCGTAATGAGCAATTTTGTTTAAGTGGAGGGGGAGGGGGGAATGCGAATATTGACGTTAACGGTCAAGATGTGGGTCAAAAACTACGTTTTAGCTATGGCGTACTGTTTGTTATGTTGATTATTCATGAGGCTAGAGTACTTTGCACATACCCACTATAACAAATTACTTGATTGCTTACATTAATGTTCTTCACACTTTGAGCAGGTTCTAAGACAGTTACTTCCTGGGCAATCATCCCCGGCCAATTACCAGCGGGACAATTACCCCCAAAGGACAATTACCCCCGGAAAATTACCCCCCCCCCCGAGGACATTGGCCCCCGAGGACAGTAACCCCCTTCCCCCCAAAGAATTTGCTTTATAAAAATCAACTTATTATCAAGGTGTACTTCCCCTTAATGAACAGAGAGGTGATTTTCGGGGTAATTGTCCTCGGGGGAAGATTGCCCTTGGTTGTCCTGGGGGGGGGGGAAATTGTCCTAGGAGGTTATTGTCAGGGGTGGGGAATTTTCCACGGGGTAATTATCCACGGGAGGTAATTGTCCACGGGGGTAATTTTCCGGGGTTATTGTCCTCGGGGGGTAATTTTTCCGGGGGGTGATTGTCCAGGGGGTGATTGTCCAGGGGGTAGTTGTCCTGATACGCTTTGAGCAATGAGATTATAAGTTAATATCCCACTCATTATCCAGGGGCGGTGGAGCGTCTTACAAAGTGGGGGGGGGGCACCAACAAAAAGGGGCACGTACAAAGGGAAACCTCAAAGTGAAAATATGCCATTTAAGAAACGGGTATATACCCAGGGGCGGCGATCCGGGGTGGGGAGGGCACTCCCGGAAATTTTGTTAAAGTGCACACACAAAAATGTATAGCAAATACTGACTTAAGACTGCAACACACTTTTAGGCTCTGGAGGGCCCCAGAGTGCAGCGTTTAGACTAATAAAAATGCAAAAATCTTCTAGCTCGGTGACTAACCTCCCTCGCATAATATCCTTCAAAATGTACAAGTAAATATTGTAGAAATCAGAAATAGATCAGTGCTACAAAAATGAATATTCCGCTTGCTCTTTTCAGTAAGGAGTCACTACAACATAGTCTATATTTACCAGGCTGATATTTGCCATTTCAACTCCCATAGCGATATCAATATACATGGATGTGACAGAGGCCTAGAGTGGGAAATAGAAATCCCATCCATGCCCAAGCTCCCTACTTACTCAAATGTACCTACTAAACTGATATTAACAACCCTTCGGACTGCACACTAATTACCGGCAAAGTAAAAGTGAAGTGTGGAAAAAGGTATATTGCTTGGTTTCATACTAGTATAGTTTTGCTAAGGAATGTAATTTTTGAATACAACAAAACTTCAAAAACCTGTGAGGGGGTAGTCACTGCCGTCACCTTCACCCCTCTCGTTCACTATGCCTCCTCGTCCCTCGCACTGGCGTCCTGATGGGGGGGGGCTTGGGGGCAGTTGCCCCCAATAAAATTCTACCAATCATTGACAAAATGTTGCTGAAAATACATGATTTTCCAGGATTATTTTCTCACTTTTTTGTAAATTATACTTTTTAATGCGTTTGTTGGAAAATGACAAATTCCCAAATTTACAGTCAGGCAACAAATCTGCTTATTTAGAAGCCTACATGTCAGGGCCCGCGAATCGGCGGGGCTCGAGGGACTCGAGCCCCAACCCGGCCCCCTCACTTTTTTGAAAAAATGTTTTGAAGACAAATAGAAAGAAAGAAAGAATAGTGAACTGACAGTGTCACAAATGAGGTACCAAAATATGCTCATCTGACCGTATTTAAATACCTAAAACCACTGAGCTTGCGGGGGCTCCGCTCCCTGGACCCCACCAGGGACCCGCCTTAGGGCCCCTGATTGCTCATCTGACCGTAATTTAATGCCTTAAACCCCTAAGCTTTAGGGGGCTCTGTCCTCTGGACTCCACGCCAATTAGTGACCTGCCAGTGTCACAAATAAGGTATCAAAATATGCTCATCTGACCGTAATTAAATGCCTAAAACCCCTGAAAAGAAGACGATTGCTTTCTGATAAGCACAATTTGCAATATATCAAACGAATTTAAATAAGAGAAGTACTTATCACATTACTACAAAGGGGGGGGGGGGCGGGGAATCCATCATCCCGTCTTCTAAGAAAGAAGGGAAATATCTGATAATCTGTAAATGTATGTATTTATACAAAAATGAAAACAAATATGGAATTTCACTCCATTGAATTTCTTATTTGCAAATTAAATTATGCATCAATAGTAAAGTGATCACTTTCATGTACAAATCAATGTTAATAATTCTTACGTCAAACCATTTTTCAACATGTTCTTCAGACTGTTGTTCCTGTTCCATCTGAATTAAATGATATCTGAATTGAATGAGAGTAGGCATATACCGGAGAGCTGTGATTTGAAAGTTTTGTATGATATATTATTATGCAGATCGCTTCATCTAGCAAGCCTTATTTAGTAGAAGATATACATGTCTTTGTAGCTCCTGATTCTTTTCTACCCCCAACACCATCTCTCTATCTTTCTTACGTTTTGACTTTTGTCCCTCTTTTTTCTCTTTCTATCTTTCACTCGTTCTATCCGTTTGTCCATAAGAAGAAAAACGTTGTGGATACAATAATTAGTTCAAACTTATCGTAAAGGTACTTTATACTATCACATTATTAGAGATTACTTCATACTGTCATACTTCAACCACCATGACTACTTATGTCTATAACAACTTGAATGGCAAGATTATTAGCACCACTCAAAATGGATATAATATATGCACGTTGCACAATGTACACAAAAGCCTGCAAACCATAAAAAGAACAGAATAGTCAGTCTCTTTGGAGTAAACTAAAGTTGACTAGACTAGAGCAAACGATTTTGGGGGTATATTTTTCTTCAACTTATAATCATCACCTGTAAATACATGCATGTACCTTTCCACGTGCTAAACCTCGAAATCTAATAAAAAAGGTTAACTTCCATGTATCCTGTTTGTTGGAAATGTTTATAAACTGTACGGTACGTTTGATCCGATTTTGTTAAAGACCTGTAAGATTTCCAGATGTTTTATTTTTATCATACTAGTCACTATGTTCATAGGGATTCATGATATAATAATTGGAACTATGTAAAATATCATCGAAATGGGCTACCGTACTTTTCAAATATGATATAATATTAAATAGCTTAGACAGACACTGAGATGTGATTGGTCCAGAGCTCGTCACGTGATATCAATTGCGAGGATCGTAATTGTTATATTTATCCTGGCCGGTCTCTTTCCAGTGTTATATTCACCAGCTGGTGAAATGAATATATTTTTAATCAATGCATGTCGCCCTCTTGAGGACTGTATGTCACCAGTTACACAAATTACACCAATACCAAGGGTCAATTTTTGTTTCTCGAATTTTTTTTTTTCCCTTGTCATTATTTTTTCCAAATTTTTTCTTCCCCCCCCCCCCAATTTTTTTTTTATAAGAATTTTTTTTTTCGACTCTTTTTATTCCCTTGAAATTATTTTTGTTCCAATTTTTTTTTTCTTCCAAAAAATGCCTTTTTTCATATTTTTCTAGAATTATCTCAAAATATTTTTTTTCTCACAATTTTTTCTAAAATCTGTAAAAAAAAAAAATAATAAAAATTCGGGCAAAAAAAATTGGACCCTCCCTGAACTTTCAAACCAAGGCTATCTAATATAACAGATATTGACTGGCAGGGGGTATATAACATTCTTCGTACCTGAAGGGAGTTATATTTTCCCTCGTGCCAATATTTTCCCTCAGCGCTTTGGTGTAAATAAAAAGCAAATACGCAAAACTGAATTTTATTACAAAGGAAAGAAGACATTGGATTTAATGCACATTCTCATAAAATCGAAGGCAATAAGTTGATGAAGTTTGAATAAATATTAAGCTGTGATTTCATCTTAGTTATTTTGAATAAGACACTTCTGTAAAAAAAAAAAAAATTGGACCCTCCCTGAATTTTCAAACCAAGGCTATCTAATATAACAGATATTGACTGGCAGGGGGTATATAACATTCTTCGTACCTGAAGGGAGTTATATTTTCCCTCGTGCCAATATTTCCCTCAGCGCTTTGGTGTAAATAAAAAGCAAATACGCAAAACTGGATTTTATTACAAAGGAAAGAAGACATTGGATTTAATGCACATTCTCATAAAATCGAAGGCAATAAGTTGATGAAGTTTGAATAAATATTAAGCTGTGATTTCATCTTAGTTATTTTGAATAAGACACTTCTGTAAAAAAAAAAAAATTGGACCCTCCCTGAATTTTCAAACCAAGGCTATCTAATATAACTAATATTGACTGGCAGGGGGTATATAACATTCTTCGTACCTGAAGGGAGTTATATTTTCCCTCGTGCCAATATTTCCCTCAGCGCTTTGGTGTAAATAAAAAGCAAATACGCAAAACTGAATTTTATTACAAAGGAAAGAAGACATTGGATTTAATGCACATTCTCATAAAATCGAAGGCAATAAATTGAGGAAGTTTGAATAAATATTAAGCTGTGACTTCATCTTAGTTATTTTGAATAAGACACTTCTGTAAAAGATGCGTATCATATATAACACCTACTGTTAATGTTTTTTGAGGTACAGGAAAACCACCGTCATGACGAAAACTCGTCGTTTAAAATTGAAACCCCCATTTGACTTTCACTACTCGTAAAGCTAAGCCTAAAGTAAACACTAGCGCTATACAATGTAATCCCCCACCGAGACCTTGACGGTGTGATAGAGAGGGAGAGAGAGATAAGCATGATAGAGAGAGAATGTGAGAGAGGAAGGGAGAAAGAGTGCTAATTTTCACAGTTAGAATTGTTGTTATATTGCCAATTCTGGGTCATTTTGCTTCCTTCGAACTTTCATTTTTGTCTTCATCTAAATTATAAGTGACTTTTGGACATGAAAATATCTTAAAGGCATCGTTTAACAATGTTAAATCTGAGATGCACGGCCCTACGTGTTATCAGTGTCTGTGATATGGTGCAATATTGAAGCCCTAAAAAATTGCGCTTCAAAATGATCAAGAACTGCCTCAAAAAAGTAAAAATCTTTGAGTGACCGGTTTTACCATACTCGTTTTCCCATATAGACTGTAGTGTTATGATAACCGTTAGGAAAACGCAAAATTTGGTTTCGATTTCCAATCATAAATATCTTGATAATCAGACAGGCGATCGGCTTGTAAAAGTCATGGGGTTCCTGACTGACCTAAAGGTTTATATTTATCATTGCAGCATGAGCTAAATCCAGGATTTTGTTTCAGAATCTGAAACAAAGTTAAAAACAAGTAAAATATATATTTCCTACTTTTTATTTCCTTTCAGGCAGAGCCCCAGTAAGAGTTTGTTTACACTATTACGTAAGATGATGAAGAGTACAGCTGCAATATCCAATACCATAATCTCTCATGCACGCAGAGCTCTGTCCAAGTTTTAACGAGAGAAACAAAAGTGGGGTCGTGATACCCCACCTGATTTACATTGGTTCCTGTGTTATAGTGGTGGGGTATAGTGGCTCTGTCCAAGTTTTAACGAGAGAAACGAAAGTGGGGTCGTGATACCCCACCTGATTTACATTGGTTCCTGTGTTATAATGGTGGGGTATAGTTTTAACGAGAGCTTTTCGTAATGGTGACCAGCATACATGCTGAGGCTTGCACGCACAATGGCTTGCACGCAAAATGGGCTCCACAACGGTACGCCAATCATGCCAATGCGGAACACGTGAAGTGTTCGTGTGGGTGCGCGGTAGATACAAAAAGTGCGTGCCATAATTTTTTGAAATTGTCGAAGATCTATCATGAATTGATTTTTGAGTCAGTTTCGTGAACAATTCGTGAACTTTGCGTAACCATGGCACAATGATTTCTTAACAAGGCGTGTCAGTGCGTAAACACTGCTTAACTGTGGTGTCAACGTAGCGTAACAATAGGGACTTTTAGATTTACACGACGAGAGCGTGGACTGCCGCGTGTGACATTGTGTTAAGGCACTGGGCCGTGCCCGGCAGTGCCTTAAAAGGACGTCACATTACCTTAAAAGGATGTCACACATGGCGGTCCACGTTCTCGTCGTGTAAATCTAAAAGTCCCTAATGCTGTAGTTGTAGTGCACGCCGCGGGACTTAGCGTGACCATAATTCTTGCAAGTGTCAAGTCGGTCCGAGTCTTTCGAGGCGTTTTTGTTAAACATTATACATACGCGTATATTATAACAAATGTTACCAATATGCCAATAAGATGATATTAAAACCAGGTAGTTATCGCATAATAAATAATCAAACAGCACGCAATATATCATTGTTTGCTTCTGTATTTTAGATTATGTATATAAAACAGTTGGGAATGAAAGCATGTAGTCTGTCAAGAGCAGAGAAGGATGAGAATTTGTTGCAATACAATAGGCCTACTACTTGACATCAGACTTTGTTGATAAATATGACGAGAAATATAAAATACAGGAAAAGATGAAAAGCAGATTAAGTGTGATTGAGACCCGAAACTAAAATGCGCATGTAGTTTTGATTGATGATGATGATTCACAGTATTTATATGGCGCCATACTTCTGTTAAAACAAAAAAAAATCATTCCAGTGAAGTCAATATTTTCACATTTGCTGAAATAGTTAAGTTTTGAGGCATGATTTGAAGTGTTCTAGAAAGTTAATTTCACGAAGAGAGGAAGAGAGTGAGTTCCACAAACAAATGGGTGAGAAGGCACCTTCTCCATATTCCTTGGAATGTGTTATGAGTCCCTGGAGAGTGACCTTGTGACCTTTAAGAAACTCTTCATTTTGTCCAATTTCATCTTGAAATGATATAAGACATGAAAGATTCACGTAGATCCTGATGATTTATGATTGATTTTATACAGTGCGTATCAAAAAGTGTACCCAACTTTGGTAGCTTATTATTATTAATAGCCTATGTGACCTTGAATCATATTTTTATGGTATAGGGTAACTAAGACACTGTCAAATTATACCATCTTCATAATTTTGCTTCAACGGATGACGGAGCAGCAGGCTTTTCAAAATCATTTTCAAAATCCACTTGCCCTCAAAATTGGGCTAAAGCAATTTATATGGGTCAAAAGCCATTATGTGTGTATTATCTCATTCCAAAAACAATTGCTAACTTCTTTACATTGACTATTAGGCAGATGAAAAGAAAATGTGTTAGTAACAGCTGAAAGGAAATGAAAGGAAATGCCTATTACAAGCAAAATTTATGGTATTCTCTTCGTTATGATGATTACAATCTTGACTTCATTCGCATCCTTTCATTGAGAAATACAAAATGGATAAAGTTTACTTGAGATGTTAACTTTTTATGAAAGTATACTGTCAATTTCTTTGATCCTTATCATCATATGTGTTCTTTCTTGCATTTTGGCTTAGTAACCTTTGAGTTTTTGTTCGCTATTTGAGATAAGCACCTTATGCTCCTTACGCGTGTGAAATGGCGCAGCGGACAATTAACTGAGCAGAAAGAACTTAGATATCATGATAAAAGAAGTTAGTAGGCTGTTCAAAATACGAACAGGTTATCCTATGGATTGAAACGAGGTTCTGCGAAAGCCTTGATATATTGCATCATTTTAATCTAGGGCGCACTGAAGCATGAGGCATAATTGAACTTTTAAAAGGACTTAAGACCAAAGGAGCCCGTGGATATGGCCTGACCCACGTTCGTTTCATCAGCCCAAACTAAGTCCAAGGCGATTTTGACAACAATTTTTAACGACCCTGGTGCTCAGTCACTCGTGGCAGAAATATTATGAATAGGGTATCATTGGAGAGAAAACAATTATTTTACTCTTCAACATGAAATTTATTTCAAAGTCTTATTGGTTATGACTTTTTAATCAGAAGCTAACAAAGTTGGTTACAGTTTTTTAATACGCACTGTATATTCATAAATCTAGAATTTTAAAAAGACTTACATTTAATTTCCAAATTCTTTTTTTCAAAGAATTTTTTTATATTGGTTTTATCCCCCACGTATAAAACCGTTTTATAGTTATTTACAGAACCATAAATCTTATCATATGTAGGGTAATGTATGTCTCCTTTTATTCGTAATATGACGCAATCGCGCTTATGAATTCTTTATAGCATTCATATCGTTGAACAAACAGAACTTTGATCTAGATTAACTGCAATCTATGAAAAAGTCACCAGGTACTACCTGAGACAGGAAATTGTGGGCTATTATGTTTACTAGGTTATCTGAAGTAGATGACACAATGAACCTCTTCATGATGTTTTACAACAAGCAATATTAATTCCCCTAGAATTTCTTCAAACTATCAGGGTGATTAAACAAATATTTTCGAAAGAATAGGTGATAAACCATCATCCCTTTTCAATCTTCAGCCCCAATTCTTTAGATTTGAATCAGCATTTTATCAACATTATGTTTACTCAGAAATATTATTGATTTTATGCACTTATTTGTTTGTATAATCATTTAAAAATGGGAAATATACCAATCTAAATCTGAAATTATGGCTTCATTCATATTCATTATGTTTATTAAAGTTTCATGTGTCCCTTCTTCTTAAGGAAAAACCACCTAAAATATAAAACGTCCCCATTGAAACAACGTCATAATATCAGTGAAGATACATAAAAGCGTGATAAATAACATATCAAAACCAGATTTACAAGGGTCATCACACAACCTGCCATCATCCTCAAGAGCTTACGGGTACTCGAATAAGAAATAAATTTCCGATTTTATGGCTGCTGGAAAATAAGACCACATAGGAAAAAATCTAAATGGTGAAAAATTGACTAGATTCGTGTCTTTGAGTGATGATATAAATTTCGTATCACGCTATCTTAAACAGTGGAGATGCAATCAAAAGTATACTACTGCAAATGGGTTCTATTACCCCCCCCCCTCCCCCCATGGAAAAAATATGTTTAAGAATTATCATTCCAAAATGTAGATCTAGTGCTCTCACGACTTCCTCTTCTATTAAAAAGAAATCACTACAGGTGATATAATTTACAATTTCCTTGCAACAGCGAGCAAAGGAAGTTCCCTCCTTCATATTTTATTTTAATATACTTGTAAGTAGAGGCAAGGGCCTTATATTCATGGAGTGGTCCTGATATACCGTGCTCCCGCAGCAACCCCCTCCCCCGACCATCACCACCACCAAGAACAACAACGACACCACATTGACGATTATAACAGTATGGTTTGCTAAATAATCAAACCATACAGCAAGGTAAGGGATAATTTTTTTTAAACTGTCACAATGGGCTGGCAATTGCCAGGAGACTCTACCGTTCAGTATATGCTACCCATATAATTGAGTGATACAGACCGAAAGCGTGTTTCAGCTTGTACTGGATATAATGAATTATATACTGATCCGTTTCTTTTAGAATTTCTTTTTTTTTGCAGATTTTAAAATTAACGGAAACGCAATTGTTTTTTTCTTTCTGAATGCATAATCAATATGAATTAACTAAACGTGATGTAGCAGGGCTACAGCGTAAGCAGAAACCTTGATGTGCCTGCATCCCTTAGTTTACACCGGTAGATGGCGGCAATCAGATTCGTTTTCAAAATTGATTGAGCAAAATCTGTTTGGAGACAGAAGGGCTATAAACTCTCTGTTAAAGCACTCTTAGTGTCAATGGATTCTGGCACGGATTCCTACTTTATGTGTCACAACATGTTGAATGTGTGCGCGCGTGTGTGTATGTGTGTGTAAGTGTAATTTCTTTTAGAAATGCAATCTAGTTTAGAATGGAGCCTAGCATTATTATAATCGATTAGATTACACGAAAATGGCTATATGAAATAACCGATCAAACCGTTGAAATTTTTAAACAAAGGTTGTTGTTGACAAATTGCAAGCATGCCCTAGGCTTTTCCCGACCAGGAGGTGTAACTCCCACCTCCCTGTCCCGACATAGCATCAAACAATGTATGCAGAGTGGATTCCTAGAATTGTAGTTCATTCATCAATAACAGGTTAATGGAATAATTCGTTACTAGGTCCCCAGGAAAGAAACATCCATAAATTTGAATATGTTAGACTACTGAATCGACCATGCTTGACCACCAAATCATATCACCTGCAGCTACTCTGAATGAAGAAGAATGCGCCGAACACATATTTTTAAAATGGTGATTAAACATACATAAGATCATAAATTAAAAAATATCCTTGCCCTCTAAAAAGCAGCACTGTGTAAGTTATATAGAACTTCAATTCTATCCAATTCTCTCATTACCAAAGCCAGTGAAATTGCACATAGTTTTTCCTATATAAATCATCCCGTCATTCCGCTCATAAGCTGTATCATATTTTTAACATAAGCCTAAAATCTGGTCTTAATCTCAACCTCAAAGATAATCTGTATCCCTAAAATAACAACTAAAATTATATACCTCTCTTTAGTATGTTGAATAAATTTAGTCATCTGATTGGTCGAAATTGGAGTCGTGATTTTAGCCATGCCCGCCTACCGGTCAATAGTTTTTTTTAAAGATGCCCGTTGCCCCGGGCCGCATAAATTAATTTTGCTGAGATCCCCATTGGTTTACGTGTAAAAACTTTCTTTGTGCGAGCGCGGATACCATACAGTGCTTTTTGTCTGCGATTCCCAAATGATCGTAACATTCAGGCAACTTTCCAGCGAAGATTTACAGAAAGTGTCTCAGATTTTCAGTATGAATTCTTTGTAGATTTGTTTCTGAATTCGGTATATAAAAGATATATCGACTGCTTTAATATTCGAAGCATAGCTGTTTCTATACTGGCTCTCGAGGACGCCCCGGCGCGCCTCGCGGTCATATCAGGATGTAACGTCCCTTGAGCCTGTAGAAACAACGATGCCTCTCATAGCAGTCAATATATCTATACTCTTGCATTCTGTCAAATACCACGAGGCGCTACAATAAAACAAGGCGCCACTTTCCAACAGGCCGTTTCACCTCTGTATAGATCCGACTACATACGTTTACACACAGCCGTACAAATTAGACACACCCTTTGGGCACTCCTACAATGCATGAAGTCTAACGAGGGACTAACCGTAAACGGGATGGGCATTACATAACAAATACTTATCACTTAAAATAGCACTTTCTTCACACAAATATCATAATTCCTTTACGTTATCATTTTCTCTACACTTATACTGATTCTCTAATACAATCACTTTGCACCTTGATAAAAATATCAAAATTAAAACACAGCTTAAAAATTAGGCTTGCTTACCAAAACGAAGAAGAAAGCAGGGTGGAGGTCACAGCTCATATGAGGCCTGCCACCAACGTTGAATATAAGAATAACCTTAAACCTGCATAAATCTAACAAATAATCCACTACTCCTTACCTAATTTCACACCATATTTTTCTTTTTTCATCCCCCCCCCGCTCTCTCTCTCTCTCTCTCTTTCGCTCTATCACACACACACACACTCTCTCTCTCTCTCTCTCTCTCCCTATTACGCACACACACAAACACACTCTTTATCTCTCGCTCTATCATACACACAGACACACGCACACTCTCTCTCCCTCGCTCTACCACGCACACAAACACACACACACATACAATCTCTCTCTCTCTCTCTCTCCTCTTTATTTCCATAACTAACACGATTGCAACTACATGTATTATTATTATTTTCGAAAAATCAACTCAAGGGCAATTTCAGTACCCCATGATATATCCACAAGAAATCACATTTCATCAGGGATTTGAAAATCAATTTGCAAGTCCCGGTTCTGATTACTTAGTACGTTATTGTCATGTTCGCACATTATAATGGGTGGTGGACGTGCAAGGCTATTGAAATTGCCTTAAGTTGATTTAAGAAAGTAGTTGTGATCGTGTTGACCTTTCTCACTTTTTTTTCTACCTCTCTCTCTCTCTTGATTTTTGCCGTGATCTTTATTCGATTCCATTCAACATAAATTATATTCCACTTGAATATATGAATTATACCAAATGATTATACAGAAACAGAAATAAGTAAATTGATTATAAGCACTGATGCTTCAGTCAATTAATACATTAATATATAATAATGATGATAGTGACATTCAATAATTAGAGCAATTAAAAAAGAATTGGCATATTTTAATACATTAACCGAGAATTTTTAAAAAAGGATACAGAATTTAAAAAAATCTATCATGAAATATATAAATTAGCCCCCAACCTTTCACACTTATTGTAGCGATGATATATTGGCCCTCTCTATATATCTATCCAAATCTCCACTCCCTCGTTCCCTTTCTCTTCTTTCTCTTCTTTCTCTCTAGAAGAATAGTAATGTTTTTTTCATCTCCCCTCTCCTGTCCTGTCGCTACACCCCCTCAACCAATACCCTGGAATGTCGGGCATCCTGATACCCATATGAAGGGTTTAAAAAGAAGGATGAGTTTTGGTAGAGGTGAAAATAATGTGTAGGCCTTATCATTCTTTTTATATCAGTTTGAAAGAAAGTAATAATGGAAACGTCCCCTGAAAAAGAATGCTTCTCAAATGTCCTCTTTATATGATGAGAAATAGATGAAGTGTTGGGACCGAAGTCACCGAACGCATGCCATATGTGTATGTGTAGTCCCATATACCAATTTGTCTGTGCCTTGAGTTTTTCATAAAGACTGAATCAATTTATGATCAATATGATGATTCCGAAACTTCACAGTCTACACAAATTCTACTATTCTAGGTACCACCTTTTCCACCACGCTTCGAGTTTCTTCACCATCCCAATGTGTAAACAGAACTCAACTTTCATCGCTTTCATCGCTCTCATCGCTATGTGTTTTACTTTAAGCCCCCATCACACCAAACTAGTTCTCACTACGTTCTGGAACCGTCCTAGAAAATCGTAAAACGGGTTGTGGTCGGGGCAGAATGTGTAAATAATGTCTATAATACGATCCTAGTTCGTTCATAAACAGTCCTCAATACGTCCTTCTCGTCTGTACCCCGTCCACAGTCAGTTCATATCAAGTTCAGATCGGGTAAATTTGCCATTTCCAGGCAGTCCAAGCCAGTCCGTAGTCAGTTTAAACCCATTATTAACTAGTTCTACCTCGTTCCTAATACGTCCAAACCCATTCTAACTAGTTCGCCACTTGTTCTAACTAACTTTTAACCCGACCACCCCGTTCAGAGACAGTTCAACTCGTCCTCATCTCCTTCTTGGTGCGTTCGAACGCGCTCCTAGAGCGTGTGCAATCCCGTCCTGGCTCGGGAACTACAAAGACCCAGCGCGTTCTCGGCATTCCTCATTCCCGTTCAACTTCAACGCTTCAAGCTTTGCAGATCAAGACATTTAAGTGAAGCCCCCATCACACCAAACTAGTTCTCACTACGTTCTGTAAAATGTTGGCAAACGGGCTCAAACTGTGTGCGAACGGAGTGAACGTAGTAGCAACTGTTTACGATCTGTTTAAGAACTTCATGGACGGGCTCAGACTGGCTTGGACGGGAAGGGTGCTCTAGAACTTTGAGCCTGTTCAAAATGTTCCCCGTCCTGCAATTAGACGGAGTGACAACGGACTTAAAACGAGATAGACGTACTGCGAACGGAATTGCCGTACTATGAACGGAATTGCCGTACTTCGATCCTACTAGGAACGTGTTACAACGTGATGTGGTCGAGCATCAATTAGCAAGAACGCGTTGGGTTTGTATAGCCCTCGAACCAGGACGGGATTGCACACGCACGATAGGAGCGCGTTCGAACGCACTAAGAACGAGATGAGGACAAGTTGAACTGTCTCTGAACGGGGTGGTTGGGTTATAAACTAGTTAGAACAAGTTGCGAACTAGTAAGAATGGTTTGGACTGCTTGGAAATGTCAAATTTACCCGATCTGAACTTGATATGAACTGACTGTGGACGGGTACAGACGAGTTGGACGTATTGTGGACTGTTAATGAACGAACTAGGATCGTATTATAGACATTAGTCCAGTCCGAGCCCGTCCATGAAGTCCTTAAACAGATCGTAAACAGTTGATATTACGTTCAGCTCCGTTCGCACACATTTTGAGCCCGTTTGGCAACATTTTCGAGAACGTAGTGAGAACTACTTTGGTGTGATGGGGGCTTTAGTTGAGTCAGACCTCGTTCACAAATGTGGCGGTAAACCGGATCTAAAACACGGTCGCGGTGTAAAAACCATTCTACAAGTAAATACTACTACTACTTCTACTACTACTACTACTACTACTACTACTAATGCTAATACTACTACTACTACTAATAATAATAATAATAATAGTAATAATAATAATGATAACAATAGTAATAATAATAATAATGATAACAATAATACTAATAATTATAATACTAAGAACAATGATAATAATAATAACAATAAACAATAAAAGAATAATGATAATTATAATAATTATAATAATAATACTAATGATAATGATAAAAATAATAATCACAATCATATTATTGATAACAGTAATAATAATAATAAGAACAATAATTATTATGATAATAAGGATTTTAATTTTGTTCACCCAGGAAGCCTCATCAGCTAAATGCTTCTCAAGGGCCCAGCAGTTATTTTTCTTTTTATACCGTAAGTTTCAGGATGGGATTCGAACCCTCAACTCTTGAATTGAGTGTGAAATAAATGAACCACCATACCAGAACACCTCCACTACGGGGGTCGGGAATAAAAGGGAACTGGGCGAAACGAAGGCCCAAATTAAAGCGTACTTTCTAATGTCTGTAATGATAATTAAAATTAATTTTTATTTTGCTGAGTTGGTCTTTGGAGGCGGTTTATCAGGTCAGGTAGAAACGAGGCTTTATCAGCCAGGCAGGTGAAATATCAACCTATCCCTGCATTATGACGCGAAAGAAATATTGGATCACACAAACATGGAGGGGGTGCATCGTTCAAAAGGGCAGGATTATGCCGTCCACGCAGGCAAGGGGCCTCGTGATGGCTTCTGTATGGTGATGGTATGCCAAATATTTCTGTCTGCAGCCAGTCTTGTTGCATCTGTCAGCCTTATTACGGATCTTGCTTTGCAGTCCTCTGAGATGCAGTCAAGCCATATTTTGGGTGGACGAAATCTGGGTCGATTTCCTTTGACGTTTCCTTCAACAGCAATTTTGGGGTATCTTGTGGGTTTCATTCTTAGGACGTGACCAAAATATTTCAGTCTTTTAGTGGAGATTTTGTCCATTACATCTTGATCGAGGTTGAGGGATTCTTTGATGTGTGTGTTTCGGATCCTGTCTAGTCTTGTCACCCCCATTATTCGACGGAGGCATGCCATTTCAAACACATGGAGCCTGTTGCTATCTTCTTTTCTTACTGTCCAGGATTCTGCCCCATACAGCAGTATTGAGAGGATAAGTGTTTGATACAGTTGCATCTTCGTGTGGCTACTAATGCTGTTCGATGTCCAGATGTTATTCAATCTTTGGAAAGCTGCACCTGCTTTCTTGATTCGATTCTTAATGTCACTTGAACTTGAGCCGTTTTCTGCTATTCCCCCAGGTACACAAAATCTTCCACCTGTTTTAGTCTGTCGTTGGCTATGTCAATGTTGAGGTTCCACTTCCTTATGCTACTAACTTGCACTTCTGTCTTTGCTATGTTCACCTTGAGACCAAGGTCACAGCTTGCCTTGTACTCTTTATCCACAAGTGTCTGCAGTTCCTCTGGGGTCTCTGCTATTAGGACGATGTCGTCTGCAAAACGTAGGCTGTTTATGCAAGTTCCTTGAATTTTGGCTCCTATTTGAACTTCATCCATTGCCATGATCATAACTAGCTCGAGGAGTATATTGAAAAGTTGTGGGGAGATGGCACACCCCTGCCTGACTCCAACGGTTGTCTTGAACCGTTCAACAGGGCACTGACAGAGAATGACATTATGGCTTGGATCACCAGGCAGAAAGGAAAATAGATGAGACAGAGAGAGGGAGATAGAGAGAGAAGAAAGGGGAGAAGGATTTAAGGAGATAAGGTAGGAGGGGATGAGCGTGTGTGTGTGTGTGTGGGTGTTTTCGTGAGTGTATATGTGATAGAGAGAAAGAGAGGGGGCACGAACGAGTAGAAAATACAGCGAGAGTGGGAGACTTAGAGAGAGATACCGAGAGAGATACAGAGATAGAGAGAGAGAGAGAGGAGGGTAATGAATGAGAGAGAGAGAGAAATAAAGAAAAGGAGAAGAGACTAAAAAGAACGTACGGCACTCTGTCAACATAAAACGCCCCCTTTGCCTACCCATAACCATTACAACCAATTGACTACAGTATTCCAGTTCCAGTATTACACACATACACGGCAGGAGGCCAATTGAATCAGGGAAACGAGAGTGCTCTAATTATTTTATAACATTTAAATCCAAACATTTAACAAGGTTTTACAAATATGCAGTCGCGCAAGTTGCTTCTGTTGGTTGGCGCCTGTACCCTGGCTGTTGGTGTAGGGGTCGGGGTACTCATCGGCTACTTCAGTCGCAGCAGGGACTCGAACCCCGAGACAAGCCTTGCCGACGAAGCTATCTCAGAAAGGATCATAAACGAGATTAGCAGAGAAAAGATACGGGAGAACCTGAGGTAGGTGTAATTGATTTTATAATATGCAATATCTTATAGTAATTACAATAAAATGAAAGTAGTAGCAGTAGTATTTATTTTTCGTATGAAAAAAAACAACATGAAACATACAAAGCGAAATATATACATAACAGTACATACGAATGGATAGCCCTGCTCAGCAATAACAACATGATATCGCTGGTTTTCAGAGGGGTCCAAAAGCTTAATTATTAAAGTTGTTAGTGTGAACTTTGATTGGAATAGTTACATACGAAATAGTTATGAGTGTGTGCTTTACCTTACTATCGGGGTAATAATATATGTACCTTCATAATGTGCTACAATCATCTTACCATCAGGACAAAATATTTCCCTTATAAGGTAATATGTAACCCAATTATCAGGATATTATATTTACTTTGTACACGTATCTAACTACATAACTTTATCAGTATCATGTTTACCCTTATGAAGAATAATGGTGTGATATTTTGTTATTACGGGCATTCACAAAGTTTATCTAATTATCCTGGTAGATCCTCCGAGAGATGTTTTCGTATGTTTGCTATATTCTAAAATATAATAACCTATTCCACTTTTTAGTCACATGCCATACGATCAGATTGTATCTTAAAGTTATTAGAAAACTACTCATGTTTAGCAAGAGACTTCTACTTGTATATGCTGCCCCTTTAACACATTTCATCCTGAAGTTCTCTTAACATAGTCCAATTCTCTTTTGTTATAGCTTTTGTTGTTCTCCTAACATATATTCTTATTTTCTACACGCTTTACTTTTAATTATCTAATCACTTTCTTTCCAATTCAAGGAATGAGGCATTCTATTCCCTAAATGTCCTAATGACTCGTTTCACCGTTTCCCCTCCCAGCCGCGTACACCATACATTCAACAATAAGAAATGTATATACAAAATGTATCTATAATGCATGTGCCAAACCACGTTTGTTATGTGATACATCTGGTTGTTAATGTATACCATGGTAAAGCTCGAGGTCTATCGCATATCAAACCACAGGTTTCATTTCACGTTACTAAGCCTCGTTGAGCTCTTTGAATCCGCTACGGAAGTGTCCTTTATCCCATTGTACTTTAGACTTGGTAGTTGATGTAGTGTTGGAGTACGCACACGGTTGAAAGTAAAATATGTTAAACAAATACATTTTATATTATAAGACCCTATCCGATGAAAATACAACTTGTTATCAATGGAAAGCTGAATTAACATAGAATACAAATATAAAGGAATTCAAAATATTTTCCCTTTCAGTATAGCACAAAAGAGAATTAATCCCTCATTTTCCGCACCTCCCCAAATTACAGGTCAACAGGGGTCAAATTTGCCGCAATTACAGTGACGACATAATATGTGCACCCGATCGACTCGCCTATATAGCTGAGGCCATGAGCCCTGCTTAATTAATGCAAAGTCATTGTGAATATGCGTACTCCACATACGATGATGTCATCAATTCGATGGCTAGTTTTTAGGTCGACAACTCCCAATTTTCAGAGCTTCAGATTTCGAGTTTTCAGAGAGCTGTTACTCGTCTGACAGGCACTAAAGTAGCATATAATTGGTATTATTGTAATCTATGGCTTTCCTTTGATATTTCATTTTTCACTTCCGACAGGGTCTTTAAGCATTTATCTAAGAGCATCCCATTCGTTTGTTTGCTTGTTCATTTTTTTGGGCAACTTATTCTATTTTATTCAACGTACCGGATGCACAATGGCAATATTGTGCTCTAAATTAACTACTGGTACTTGAATACACACAGCTTCTTTTACCTTGATCTGTCAGAAGTGAAAATGTGATATAAGTTTCAGAGCATTATTCAACATAGATATAAACATGATATCATATACTGAGATCCAGAACAGTGTTTCAGTTAATGCTGAAAAGATCAGTCGACGAAAATTTAATAACAATTACTCCAAATAGATTTGACATCTTTAAACTTTAGTATGCAAACTGCAGACTTGTAACAAATTTAACTTTTGAGCTATTAACAATCAAAAGTTTAATTTTCACTTCTTCTTCTCTTTCTTCTTCTTCCTTTCTTCTTCTTTTTCCTTCTTCTTCTTTTTCTTCTTTTTCTCCTCCTCCTTCTCCTCCTGTTTTTTTGTTTTCTTTTTCTTTTTATTCTCTTCCTCCTTCTTCTTCTTTTGTTCGTCTTCTTCTTCTCCTCCTTCTGCTTCTTCTTCTCCTACTCCTCCTCCTTTTCCTTCCTCCGCCTTCATTGCACATCGAAGATCAACAGCACCAAGCTGCCTAGGCTATTTCCCCTCTATCCATAGATGCCACAGATTACGCGAATGTTACATTCCTCGGATTGTACAATTTTGTTTATACCTTAATTGAAAATTCCTTTTGTAAAAACAATTTACACTGCACTTATTTGTCTAATGACTTCCAGTCATTCTCTTTTGTTGTAGTTTACTGTAACAGTGATTGTTTTGTTTGATGTCCCTTATCTGTCAAAAATTATCCTAACTATAGTTTGAATGTTGATGATCATAATTCAAACAGTTTGAAAATTCAAACTTTCTATGACTCTAATCGGGATTTTCTTTAACACTGTATTTCCCTCATTCGCGCAACAAGATATTATGCCGGGAAACCGCATGTCGCTGGAACGGCTGCAGACAGAGAAGGAGCTGAAGATATCCGAAAGGCTTGGTTAGACCAAGGCCTGGACTCGGCTAGACTGGTTCCATACGAGGTCTATCTGCAGCATCCTCCATCCCCTGATGATGAGGAGAAGGCCAACAAGGTAAACTATGATTTGGTTTATCATTTAGAAGCACTTACAAACCTTGTATTAAGCGCTGTATATTAATGTGACTATTATTTATTTATTCATTTATTTCATATTTCATTATTATTATTGTTGTTGTTGTTATTAGTGTTATTATTATCATTGTTGTTGTTAATATCATTATTGTTATTATCATAATCATTTATATCGTTATTGTTATTATCGTTATTATTATGATTATTATTATCGTCATCACTATCAATAAATTGTTATTACTTCTAATGAAAAGTCCTGGTTTTGTCCCGAATACATTACCGAAATCATCAAGATTTTCGCTATATGCGATGATTCTGTGAAGTTTATAACCTTACTAGTGCCTAGATCAGACCAAGGAGCAAGATAAATCATATTTAATAATGATTTGTATTGATTTACAGTTATACAGCGCTTGATTTACATAATGTTTCTAAGGGCTTTACATGAATGAACTTACACATATTAAAGGAAGAAAACTTGCGTAATAAGCATTGGTAATACAAACGTAAGACAGAGATATAAGGTGGAATGCAACATAGACAAAACTGCATGTTACTAACTTTATAAGGACATGAGAAACATTTGCGTTATTCATTGCTATTTATCTTTTCTTTATTCTGAGTACCAAATAGAACAGCAAATTACCATATACCTCGGATTTGGCTCTTATTAATTTTAACAACTTAATTATTGTAATCAATCAGGTGCAAGTCATAAACCCCAGTACTGGACAGGTCATCTATACCGCGGCTCTCAGAGCAGATCCCTTTGACGAGGATGAGTTACTTCAGTCTGGTATCCCTCCTCCTTACAGTGCTTACTCTGCGACAGGTGATGTCGTGGTGAGTGGTTCCAGCACAAGCTTCCTTGTCTTTGTCGTTGAGTTTGATAGACATGTTACCTAATCCATAGGATAGGTGGACCGTGTGTGCGTGTGTGCGTGTGTGCGTGTGTGTGTATGCGTGTAATTGTGTTTTTATAGACGTGTATTAATCATATACGATTATTTACGTATGGGGATCGAATTTTACCGTTACCATTAGAAAGACGTGACTCAGTCTCGAACCGGAATCCGCCTGAGTCAGTTTGTAGGCGAAGACAGAGAGCTGACCAACTCACAAGCTTCCTTGTCTTTGTCGTTGAGTTTGATAGACATGTTACCTAATCCATAGGATAGGTGGACCGTGTGTGCGTGTGTGCGTGTGTGCGTGTGTGTGTATGCGTGTAATTGTGTTTTTATAGACGTGTATTAATCATATACGATTATTTACGTATGGGGATCGAATTTTACCGTTACCATTAGAAAGACGTGACTCAGTCTCGAACCGGAATCCGCCTGAGTCAGTTTGTAGGCGAAGACAGAGAGCTGACCAACTCACATCCATAAGGATGTTAACGGACAGCACTTAAGATCATCTTAACGCCCTTCTGGCTCTCTTCAGACTATAATACTTGCCCTTAAAGGTCTCAAATAAGCAGATAAGATTTTTTTTTTTTTTTAATCCATTTCAATGGCGAAAATGTGTATGTAGGCAATGGCGTAGGAACATAGGATACAAAAGGACGTACCGGCCCAAAAAAAAATCGTGTTGTGAAAAAAAAGAAAAAGAAAAAGAGGGCGAGAAAAGAGAGAAAGAGGAACGGGGAAAAGGACAAGAGAAGAACACGCCTGGAGCACCTCCCGACAATAATCCATTTCGAATGTGAAATGTTATATTGATGCATAACGCCACTAGGTTCTACTGCTGTTTCAGCATGCAGCGGGGTAAGCCTGTTCTTCTAATTTAACTTGTAATCTATATGCATTTCTCTTCCCAAGCCTCTCTGTCTCTCTCTTTGGCACACAGAACATAAGAACAAATCAGAAACGTTATACCTCAAACACTTAGAGTTGTCTATTAATTAAAGTAAAGTTGAAGTTTAATGTGTAAATTCAATATCAAGTAATGTATATATATATATACATCAGTCTACTTTCTATTAATAAATGTGTTTTTGTATATTCTCCTCATTTATATTCATATAATTTTCAGGGTGACCTGGTGAACGTCAATTACGGCTCAGAAGAGGATTATGAATTAATATTGAATGAGCTTGACCCAACCATTAATTTTACAGGGAAGCTAGCTATTTGCCGCCAGGGAGGGACGTCTCGTTACGATAAGGTGAGAGTTGAAGCGCCATTTTGAGGACTGAAATATAAAGTCAAATTCCAACTTTCAATGATGTTAAAAGTGTATGTAATGTTGTATTATTTCACATAATGTTGATTTTTAACATATTTATATGAGGCCAACTCCACCCTCCCCCCTCCCCCTCCCGTAAATATCACATCTCATTGTATAAGCAAGCTGTAATGTCAGGTAATTTCTTAAATAATGTCGCTATTAAACAAACATCACGTCAATGCATATGTTGGTAAAGGGGAGGCCTACGAAATCTTATTAGGCCTACCCATTGATCATGTTGATGAATTACCTTTGAATTTTCAAATAGTCCAGGCACTCCCAAAGTGGGAACTGGGGATGCTGTGTCCTGATACATATTTCTGTATTCCTCATTTCACAAAACGGCCAACCATTCCTATTTTGAGGAATGATTTTTATTTTTACCCTCAAACTAACTTTGATTCCTAGATCCCTCTTTTCGTCTGACATATATTCTGTGTAGAAGCGTATAAAATATAACGGGTTCTTAATTATACCTTCAGAGATTCATAATTTGCGGAAGTTTTGCAGGTATGATACCAGAAAAAATCGTTTTCCAATCTATGCCGAAGACTTCAGGTAATACATTTTGTCTGTCTATAGCTTTATCACTCGTTTGTTATTCTTAATTGAGGCTGCCATAGCCCAACGTTACGGCGTCATCGGCGTCATCTTGTACAGTGATCCCAACGACTACTCAGTGCCCCCAGAGCAGGGCTTACCTTACCCCCAGGGAATGTTCCTCCCTGGATCTGCCGCACAAAGAGGAGCTTTACTCCGTGTGGTCGGTGATCCACTGACACATGGCTATCCCGCTAAAGGTATTGTGTAGCCTGTTTTTGTTTGCTTATTTATTATTTGATTTCTATTAATGCATTCATTTATCTATTTATTCATCAACTATTATTCATTTATTTTCGTACCTCTTTGTATCGATTTATTTAATATTTCATTATCAACTATTATTCCTTTATTTTTGTTTTCAAATTTAATTTGAAAATAAATTGATAATTTTTAAATGTTTATTTCTGTTTATTTGTTTATATACTTGTATTCATTTAGCTATTTATCTATTTATTTATTTAGTTAGTTAGTAAGTTAGTTAGTCGGTTTATTTATTTATTCATTCATTTATTTATTTATTGAAACATATTTGTATATGATGAGCTGTTTAACATTATGGTCCTTATGCAGAAGATACATCATTTACAAAAGATAAATTGCAACAAAACAAATAAATGCACGTTACAATGCATTTAAAATTACAACAGCATACTGAAATCACAAAAAATAATAATATGATGTGCCTTCACTCTTCAGAGAGACATGTAGGATGGGAGAACAGAGAAAAATCCCGACTAATCACAAAACTTAAACAAGTGCAAGTATTTTTACCTTGAGATTTAAAAACAAAGCGAAAGTAACAGAAACAGAGACAAAGCAGACAAGCATACAGTCAAATACTATTGTCACAATTAAAAAGTTGTTCGTGTTTTTGATAGGAAGGAAACGGTCCCGGATGCGATTCTTCTGGTGATGTATTTAACTGGTGAAAAGGAGTAGTGAAGTCCGACTGTGGAATCGTTTTAAAAGGGATAAATCAGGAAGCTAGGGCAGGGATAAGTTTAATTGGCATTGATCCATCTTCACAAAGGCGAATGGGGCGTGCTATCCCATTGACCTGAAGCATACTGTGCATAAGATACAACATTAATAATTCTGTATATGCTGGGGGGCGAACGTACCGACAATGCACCCTATGATTACCATCAATGAGCTACGCCTGGAACGTGTAACACCAATCATTGATCGTTTTGGGAACTGTGTTGAGCAGTTCGGTTATCAGGGATTTTCTAAAACTGCATCTTAATGTTCACGGTTTTATTCAAATAATGATGACACAGACATGTGACGTAGTTTGTGTAATAGCCTTTAGAAATGTGGCCTACCATAATTGCCATGATATTAAAGATGCTGCTGCCTATAAGTATCGGCTTGCATGGTGATGTAGATATACCGTGGGCTTGCGGTTGCACCATGTGAGAGAGAGGGAGGATTGGGGAGTCCTGAAAAGGACTGTTGGTGTAGTCTTGAAAAAGACTGTTGGTTATCTTTCTTAGCTTATAGTTCTAAGGAGAACTATAGCGCCGGTTGGAGAGGATGGATGGTAGGAGTGGCTCGACGTTTCGAACAGGTTGACTATCCGTCGTCAGGAGTCCTCTTCATGACTCCCCAATCCTCCCTCTCTCTCACATGGTGCAACCGCAAGCCTGCTGTATATTAAAGATGCTGTTTCTCCTTTTTGGAATTCTATCTTTAGAGTCCTCATCCTGCCACTCATTCTTACCATTTGTAAAAAATTAAATAACATAGGGTATATACTTTCTCTCAAGGGTCTATGGGTTTCTGTTTGGGTGGGCATTTGTGCGTGGTTGAGGGGAGGAGGTGTGTGTGTTTGTGTTAATTGGGAGAGCCCAGCTGAAAATGAAAACTTTCTCTTTAGAAATGCTTTCTCTTTGAAATGTTTTTTTTTTTTTCTCTCTCTCTCTCTCTCTCACTGCCCCAGACTTTGCCTTCCGGGTATCGCCTAATGAGACCGACTTGCCTCGGATACCAGTTCATCCGATCGGTTTCCATGACGCTGAAATACTATTACAGTAAGAACAGCACCCTTACTGGACGTATATATGCAAATGAAAAGAAAAACAAGAAGAATTAGAAACAATGGGAGTCTACAAATGAAGGTGAAATAAAGGAAATTGGACCCACGCCTATACCCTCCCTAGCTTTGGTAACCTTGTTAATTCACAGTTTCATATACCTGGATTGGTGGCCAAATAGTGCCCCTGCCCCCTTGACCTTGACGTTTCCTATGCCATTGAACACAATATATTCATTTCCTTTTAAAGATAAAACATAATAGGTACTTGCCCTAAGTTCATATTACAAGAACGACAAATGGAAATAGACGTTTGCTAGAACACACAGTATTTATGACCTGATTTAGTTTCATTTTGAGGATATGGGTGTGTAAGAACATGCAGATGAAAAAAATCCTAGAAAAACATTTTGAAAGTTCCAAAGAGATGGTAAAATATTATAGCCCCGGCAATTGTAAGCAGCTTGTATCCCACAAAGGGGTTAACTCGGGCTAACTCGGCACGTGCTAGGACCAACCCGGCGATATGGTTTCTCGAGGGGAAGTGTCCGCTAAATTTCATGGTTTTATAGAATTTAACCTCTTAATTTACAAACATTGCCTTTCTGGTTCACGTATCCCTACCAAATAGTCTTGAGTTTGGGTGTTCCACTAGACGTACTCAATGATAAAAATTGACGCTAGTATCAATTCAGGTCCCTTGGATATCTCGGTGACCATTTCCGCCGAGGCCGAATTGACCCTGATGCCGAGTTAGCTCAGATCCTTTTTCTATACCTTACCAGGTCGAGATTGCATTCCCCCGCCCCCTCTCTCTTTCTCTTTCTCTCCCTTTCTCTGCATTGGTTTGGTTTGGTTTATTTATCGTATAGATATATGTAAACAAAATTATTAACATAAACAAATACTTTTTTTTTTTTAATCAATGACAAAATTAAATGAATCTGTTCTTCCTAGAGGTCCAGATGTATACCAGACGTTGTGTGTGTCAGGGCAGATTGTGTATCCGGACAGTTGATTCAAAACGAAAATCTAAATAAGTTTACTTGCAATTTCAGAGAAGGTTGAGTTCTGGGAAGAGGTTAAAAATAATGTGTGAGCGTTATCATTGTTAAATTAAATGAATCTGTTCTTCCTAGAGGTCCAGATGTATACCAGACGTTGTGTGTGTCCGGGCAGGTTGTGTATCCGGACAGTTGATTCAAAACGAAAATCTAAATAAGTTTACTTGCAATTTCAGAGAAGGTTGAGTTCTGGGAAGAGGTTAAAAAATAATATGTGAGCGTTATCATTGTTAAATTTAATGAATCTGTTCTTCCTAGAGGTCCAGATGTATACCAGACGTTGTGTGTGTCCGAGCAGGTTGTGTATCCGGACAGTTGATTCAAAACGAAAATCTAAAGAAGTTTACTTGCAATTTCAGAGAAGGTTGAGTTCTGGGAAGAGGTTAAAAATAGTGTGTGTGCGTTATCATTGTTATTATGCAAGTTTGGAAGAACATCAGGTAACAACATGTTCCCTGAAAAGCATGGCTCTTCAAATGTCCTAATATTCTAAATATGGCATGTAACAGCATAAAAATCGGGACGGATTTTTATGCCACATGTTCGTGTAGTCCCATGTACATCTTTCTGTGTACAGTGCTTGTAACTTTACCAAGACTGGGCCAAATTTCTTATCATTTTGATGATTCCAGAACCTTGCAGTACACACTCATACTTATATGCAAGATGATCAACCTTTTCAGATCGATTCCAAACCGTTTTTTTCACAATGCAATCGCATGACCAGAACTCAACTTTATGTTATACATTTTGTTAGATCCAAAGGCAAAAGCGATAGCTTTATTTTTGTTAAGGTGTTCGATCACACAGCCCCTATCATACCTGGGGGGTGTTTCACAAAGACTAAGATCGACTTTAAGTTGGACTTAAGTATAACAGGCCGTTCGTGCCATTATTTGCTCTCACCATTGGTCTCTCAATTTTGATCTATAGATAATATTTTTTCCTTCAATAATGAATTATCAAAAAATGTAAGTTTTGTAGATTTTTTACCATGATTTGTACGTCCCTTGAGAGACCAATGTCAGTAAATATGATAGCAAACAATGGCATGAATGGCCTGCTATACTTAAGTCCAACTTAAAGTCGATCTTAGTCTTTGTGAAACACCCCCTGAAGTCCATACTCCTTTCCCCTTCCTCCCTCCGTCTTTTCCTCTCTTCCTTTATTTTATTCATAGGCGTAGCCAGAGAGTACATCCGCTAAAAAAGGGTCATCCATGGAACTTAGTTGCCAAGGCCTTAACCCTAATCCTATCCGAGTGTAATCATGTGTCTCTGTATTTTGTGTGTATCAGTGGCCTAAATTGTGCGTCACCTTTTTAAATGTGCGAACATTACAAAGACGTAATGTGTAATCCGAACATGATTTCTATAGGATATAAAATAAGATATGGAAATTTCCTCTGAATTGACTTTTTCGAAAGTAGTTGCGATCGTGTTAAAGATAAAGTTGAGTTCTGGTCATGCGATTGCATTGTGAAAGAAACGGTGTACAATCGATCAGAAAAGGTTGATCATGTACTGCAAGGTTCTGGAATCATCAAAATGATAAGAAATTTGGCCCAGTCTTGGTAAAATTACAAACACTGTACACAGAAAGATGTATATGGGACTACACAAACATGTGGCATAAAAATCCGTCCCGATTTTTATGCCGTTACATGCCATATTTAGAATATTCAGGCATTTGAAGAGCCATGCTTTTCAGGGAACATTTTTTTATCTGATGTTCTTCCACACTTGCATAATAACAATCATAACGATCACAAATTACTTTTCACCTCTTCCCAGAGCTCAACCTTCCCTTTAAGTGCACATTTATATCTTGCCAAAGATAAATGGTACCATGTCGGGGACCGCACCCATCTCATTCGCATCCCCGGTTATGGTAATCTGCAGTTCCTCAATCCCAGCTGAGCTGTGTGGCATTCGACTTTTCAAATACCGTAATATCTGTTTTACTATGGTTCTCTTTTAAAAGTTATTTATTCATTTTCGTTTCCTATTTTCACAGGGCCATGGGTGGTGAATTACCTCCCCATTACTGGATCGGAGGTCTGAATGCAAGGTATAGACTAGGGCCGGGTTTTAAAGGTCCATATCAGGGAAAGTAAGTCATATCTTTTTCAGAGGTTATCTTTGTTTTCTTTAATTGACACCGGATTTTAGAAGTCATTCTTTATTTTTTTTTGTAATTATATATGTTGTAAAATGTGAACAATGGCGTCACCAAACAAATTCAAATGTGAAGATTCTCCCTGAGAGCTCTGGTAGTGTGTCTTTCTGATATCCTTTTCACTGTACTATTATTCTGTTTTGTTATACGTACTTAAATCTGTCTGTATTATATTTTATGCTTGGAAGTATAATAAACATTTACATAATCGACAAATGACAATGAACAAATTATATTGATACAGAACTAAACCTATTAAAAAAAAACAGTGGACAGGGAAGGAATAGGGTGTGCGGTGTGTTGCAGCAAAGTTTTGGAACCAGTTACCTACTATTATGAAGACAGTTAAATCAATTGACCAGTTCAAGAAATCTCTGAAGTCCCATTTATTTTGTTAGAAGAGAATGGATTGCACTGACTCACTGGCCTATTTTTCTTTTAAGTGAAATTTTATGGTTTAAGCTAATCTTGAGCTTTAGTATTGGGAATCGAATTTTGAGAGAACGTTGCTTTGATTTATTCTGGATTGTTTATCCTGCAGTAGATTTGTTGTTTGAACCAGTGAAACAAAAACACACGCACAAAAACTTACTGGGCATCATCTTCGATAAAAACCGCAACTCCCATTTGCACATAGTGACCTGTGTTAAGCACATGGTGTCGGGCCTACTTACCCGGGTTTCCTTATTTTGTTATGCTCATTACTCTGCCACTTTACATTTTCTACCAAAATTGTTTGGCAAATGTCATTTATTTGTCATCTTGAACATTCAGTATAAGTTACGTTGGATTCTGCGAGAATTTATTTTCTATATTTACCAGAACTCAAGTTTATCTTTAAGTGGCCCAAACGTGTGGAGCAATTTATGCAGCGCTTTGTAACTGCAAGGAAAAGGCACTACATCAAAAACATTTTATAATTGGTGGAAATCATAATCTTTACATTACTGTCTGATTTCACATTCATACAGCAAGGTGAGGTTAGTGGTCAACTCTGTCTCTGGGATGTATACAACATACAACACCGTGGGGTTCATACGAGGCGAGATAGAACCAGGTAAATTCGATTTTCAGTTTTACATACCAAAAAAAAATAAATAGGTGTCGTTATCTAGTTGGTTAGTTGATACGTCTGTACCAGCGTAATTGAAGGGGGTGGGCAAGGGGGACAGTTTGCCCCTCTTGACAGATTTCCGATAAATAAAAGGAAATGCAGCCACAGTTGTATAGTAAGGAGGTTTGGGATCATTGTAAGTCTCAAAACGCACAAAGTGTAGACAGTTTCTGCAATGACTTCCTTTTTGTTCTTCAAATAAGTTATTTTGGGCGAGGCACCCCCTCCCTCCCCTGTACCCCCTGTACACAAACCAGGGCCCTCATTGATGTCGTTGGTATGGTATATCCACGTCCTTACCCACGGTAGATGGATCACAGTATATTAAAGTTGAAATGTTTTGCTCCTCCTGAGGCCAGGCTCTGGATACATCGGCGAACTGTGAATCACATGTTTCATGGTTCGAGCTAGGCCACGGCACCAATGTCCTTTGTCAAGACATTCATCTACATTTGCCACTATCTACCCAGGTGAAGTAAATGGGTACCCGGTTGGTAACAAATCTTTTAGCGCCCGGGTGAGCAGGGGTTATACTAATTGTATAATACTTTGTATTAAACATAGTAAAGTATATTTGTACAATGGACATATTTTAGTTCTAAGCTGTCGTGCAATGATACACCTGAAATCATAATCGTATAAATGTAATGCCACCGATGCCATCTTATATTTCGCGCAGATCGTTACGTCATCCTCGGTAATCATCGGGATGCATGGGGGCTCGGGTCCATCGACCCTACAAGCGGGACAGCTACTCTGCTCGAGATATCCAGGGTCTTCGGTATGCTGAAAAAAGAAGGTAGAAACTTTGATGTATGATGAAATTTATCTTAGAACGGGAGAGGGAAATGGACAATGAAAGAGACGGAGAGAGAGGGGGTGGGGAGACATCAACCACAATGTATGCATATGAATACCCTGTCGTAGAGGTCGATAGGATGCACACAACACTCATACATGTATGTGAATATTCATATTTTGGAGAGTCAAACAAGTCGTGGACAGTATGGTCCGTACATTTTTGTTCCAATAAACCCGACGCTGTGCTTCGGCTTTGTTCAAAATCGGATTTGACAAAGGATATTAGTCTGCGGTCTACGTTTTCCTTTGACAAACGTGATTTTAGACGCAGGATTAGTAGAATATGGATCTGCGATATTAACAAATTTCGTATAGGCCGAGGTTTTAAGCGTTGAACCACAGAGGCAAATAGCTTAATTTTGCTCCATAATAATACTGTTGGATGGACACGAAGCGTAAATGTGCTGACGGTCGTACTGTGTCAACGGCTGATGCGGTCTGTGACGCACTATTTGAAAGTGGCATTATTCAAAAAGTGAATGCCCTTTTGCTGAAGGCTACAATAGCCAAGTAATAGCGCAATCGAAATGAGGCCTCCGAGTCGTGTGCAATGGATAAGTACCATGGATCCAGGCAATTTGAAATTCCTCTCTAAAATTGATTATTGGTAATTAGTAATAAATAATTAATAATTTCACATATTAATATAAGCTGTTGCCCTCACGTGACTTGTCACAAAGAATTTTCTAGTCGCTGACGTAGTGCTACGTCATACAGATGACGCCTCGTGTGCAGGAAGCTTTATATTTTAATGAATGTGATGAGTCAAGCTAAGCGGGTTTGCTTCACTTTGACAACGTAATTACACAGCTGATTGTGATTGCGATACGATATGTAAGGATTAACCATTCCTTTTATTCTATATTCTAGGTTGGAGACCAAGACGCACGTTGATGTTCTGCTCTTTTGGTGCTGAGGAATTTGGGATCATCGGATCAGTAGAATGGACGGAGGTAGGTGTCACTGTGTTCGAAGGAGGGGGCAATGAGGGGGGGGGGGCAGTTTGCCCCATCTGACAGATTTCCCAAAAAAGTTTATATACCAGTACCCTGTTTCATAAAAAACTTGTTTTCAATAACAAGTTACAATAACTGTTATTAGCTAATGCAATCGTGCCATTTGATTGCCTGAGAGCAAATTTGTCATAGAAATTGAGCCTTTGTAATTCATAACAAGTTAATGAAACAGGGCCCAGGACGGGTTAGGGATTCATTTGTAAATAAATGTTCATAGAAACGCGCGTAATAGAGATACATTCCTAAAAGACTTACTTCTCTTCTGCCATTTAGGATATTTAGGATATCTTCCTGTAACGCTTACGAATGTTTCGAAAAATGTTTTTTCTCACTACACTACATTTTCCGTTATGTAAATCACAGTTAAAGCTGATATTTTCTTTTGCCCCTTCTGAGGCATAAACTCGGATACTTCTTTTGTATATTTATAATAATGATAATGATAAGTAGATTCTTATACAGCGCATAATACTTAAATGGGTCTCTATATGCGCTTTCCATAGTATGGTCGAATTTTAAGAGATAATAACAATTAAGAATTTAAGGATTTTCGCGATCTTTTCAAATGTCACATGTTGCCCTTTTGTTAATATTTTGAAAGTAGACCAGTTCATTTACAAATGACCCTAAAAATGCATAGAACTTTTGGGGAAGGCTTTCTTTGTGCATTTTAGAATAATCACTGCCAAAGTGATGGAGGTGCTTCATGAATGCCTGTTGTTCGGCCTCTTGAAAAGAATACTTCAACTTGTGTATAATGATGAATTAATGAATGATTGCATAGTCTCGATGGATTTTAAAGACCCGGTCGGAAGTGAAAAATGAAACTAGATGAATTATATATCACAGGAAAGCTGACAAGCCATAGATTACAAAAATACCAAGTATATGCTACTGTAGTGCCTGTCAGACGAGTAACAGCTCTCTGAAAACTCGAAATTTATCTGTGAAAATCGGGAGTTGTTGACCTAAAAACTAGCTATCGAATTGATAACAACATCGTTTGAGTACGCATATTCCCAATGACTTTGCATTAATTAAGCACGGCACATAGCCTCAGCTATAAATATAGGCGAGCCGATCGGGTACACATATTATGTCGTCACTGTAACTGCGCCAAATTTGACCCCTGATGACCTGTAATTTGGAAAGGTGCGGAAAATAAGGTTTTAATCAACTTTTTGTGCAATACTGAAAGGGAAAATATTTTGAATTCCTTTATATTTGTATTCTATGTTGATTCAGCTTTCCATTGATCAAAATTTGTATTTTCATCGGATAGAGTCTATGGCCCATATTCTGAAGTCGTGTCTAACTCCTGTTTAACTAAACAGTTAAAGTCCTGTCTAAGTCCCGTCTAACTTTAGACACGAAGTCGTGCCTAACTTTTTCGTATTCTGAAGTCGTGGTTAAGTCAAGTTAAACGCGAAGTCCTGTCTAAGTCCTGTTTAACTTAAGACAACTGCGAGGGGTTGTTTAAGTCCTGTTTAAGAGCGCGATTCTGCTGCTTTTCAACGTATACGGTACTCTCTACTTGCTGACCCCGAACTTGCAGGGGAGAACGATGGTACGAGCACCCTCTAAAATTTCAAATACGTTTTGCAGGATTTTTTTCGCGGAGCCATATATTTTTTTCTCGATAATATTAAATATTCTTATCTAATGGTGACATCTTGGAAATTCCATAATCTATACTAAACTATCCATTCTGTTGGAGAAGTTTCTTTTTTGGATCTTCCAAGCACTGACGCACTGATATTATTAGTGAACTGTGTTTGTACTGTGCGCCAGTACACAGTGCAGTGCAGTACGTGTACGTGTGTACGTGTACACAGTACATGCAGTTAATATCGATATCACGATCACATCACCATGGCCGCACAACTGTGCGCGTTATCCGCTGCGCGCACTCATGCGCATTCGGTCTATCCTCCGCAAAAATGTCAGTATTAACGCCTACTGGGCATGCGCAGAAGTCGTGCATGACTAAAGTTAAACACCACTTCGTAGTTAAACACGACTTAGATGGGACTTAAACAGTTGTTTAGTTAAACGCGACCTTATATAGTTCTTGGTTGGTTGGTCCTCCAAAATACTCGTCTGAGTTTTAACTGGAGGTGCGGGTAGGGTGTATTAATTTGTAGATGGGGGGGACGTCAGGGCAATTTTGAATTTGACGGGGTCAGTGTGGGCGATAGTCTCCGGTTTAAGCTGGTATATTTTATTTTATTTTGTTTCATATTTTATAAATTTATAGTTTTGTATAATTATCTTTATCTGTCCATGCGCAGATACTATCTCTGAACCGTTTTATTTGAAGAAGAATGGAGTCGGCATCGACGTAGACGGACTCAATGCTTATAGACCCATTCATGACCCTTCTTTCTTCTTATATTTTACATAGGAGTTCCACGACATTCTCTCCGAGAGGACTATCGCATATATCAACCTGGACATAGCTGTCTTAGGTAAATATGGCTAAAATATTTTTTCGATGTCACCCGACTTATAATATTGAATGATATGAGCCCATGCATAACAATATAGCCAAGGGGTGAGGACGCAAGATCCTGTGAAACAAAGCTATGACATGAATGTACTATAAATATACACATAAAAATGCTGTTAATTGTCTGACAGAGGTAAAATGCAAGGGGTAATAATGTGAGAGGTAGAGAATGCCAGAGGAAGAAATGTCAGAGGTAAACATGTCAGAGGTTATAATGCAGGAGGTTAAAATGTCAGAGGTGAAAATTCTAGAGATAAAAATGTCGGAGGTAAAATTTACCGAAGTCTAATGTAAGAAGAATAAATGTCAGAGAAATAAATGTCGGATTCAATAATGTTAGAAGTGAAAATAACAGAAATCAAATGTTAACATTATTCGTCAATGATAAAAATGTCAGACGTACAAGGGGACGTTTTTATTTCTACCTCTGACATTTTAACCTCGCACGAGTCCTCCATAGGGAAATTGTCCTCAAATTTAATTCATCTGTTTAATTTTTTGTATGCAGATACGTATGTTATGTATGCCTCATCCTCGCCACACCTGCGTCAAGTAATCTATGAAGCCACTAAAAAGGTACAGCTGACATTCAAACAGTTCAAATAAATATCACGTTTTACACTGGTAGTGAAGAAAGCGAATTGTTCTGGTGGCAAAGGAATGTATTTTTTATAGGTCTGTAGAATGTTAATTCCAATTTTCATTCAAAGTAAAATTTATTGATTGTAATTCAAACACGAAAGAAAATTCTCACCTTTCTTTAAACAAAGGATTAAAACAAAAACACGCACACACGCACACGTGCGCACGCACAACACACACATACATACTCTCTCTCTCTCTCTCTCTATCTCTCTCTAGTGTCGCCTCTAATTTCAAAGAATGTATTTCATATCACAAACTTAAGGTACCGGACCCAGATCCATCTGAAACCCGGAAAACCGTTTTTGACACAATGGTAGAGCGGAATCCGAGTTCCGACCCCGATTTACCATAGTAAGTATTATCAAATTTATATTACACTTTTTACTTTATCGTAAGTAAGATATCCTATCTCATTGCATTTTCCTTTAGATTTCTTTTTCAGATTTGTTAACAGATATATTTCCTTTTCTCGGATGTCCAACCCTTAGTGGTTATATTAAGTAGTGCCTCTTTTTTAAATTAATCATTGACACGTGATGTTGAACACATAATTCTTGTAGAGCCTTTTTACTTGCACTGTACACTCGGCACTTGACAAGCACAAGGTACGATAATACGCAAACGGCGGTCTGTACTATACTGGAAGAAGAAGAAGAAGAAGAAGAAGAAGAAGAAGAAGAAGAAGACATACAACGGTTTTGTTTTCTTTCTTAAAAGTCATTAATCAACACAGAGTTTATAGATGGTGATTTATATTCATAAATGGGAATTTTTTTATTTTTTTTAATTAACTGAGTGGCAGATATGTTTGAGGGAGAGAATTCAGAAAGAATGAATTAATTTTTTTCTTAATCAAGAGAGATTAAGGAAAGCCGATTGTGTTATTCTTCGTAACAACGTAGAATTATGAACTTGCATTCAATTTCTGTTACGAGAAATACTGCGGATGGTGTACTTTATATTTCAGAATAATATATTTAAAAATGTTTAAAAGAAGGATGTGGAATTAACACAATAGCGAGAGCTTATCTAGAATAATGTGATGTCTTGGGGGGCCTTTGGGTCTGGGGCTGGGGATTAGAGGGTTCTTGCATTCATTCTCTACATGTCCCTCGCAGAAATCTGGGGAAGGGCTAGGAAGGACCCCCTCCCCAACCCTTTTTTCTGCACTGTCACAAAGATCGCGCGTTTTTAAAAGATAAACCTGAGGCAATTTCGATATTGTAACAACCTTATGCACTTAAAAATTGCGAGGTGACACGTAATTCGAATTTGATTTCGATGGGCGCATATGCCTCATTTACATGTTTGTTTCCACAGTGTAAATCTCTTACTGGATGGCAGTGATGACTATGCTTTTGAGAAGAGGCTCGGTATATCATGTATCAGTGGCTACTACATGTACGATTCAGTAAGTTCGTGCTTTAATACATTGCTTCCAAATGTTGACATTTCTGGCCTAAACCTCATTCTTGTTTATAATTGAAGCGCTTTCAAATGCTAAACACGTGTTTGTTTGTGTGGTTTTGGGAGGGGGTGGGCGGTGGGGGTATTTTATTATTTTCTTATTTTTGGGTAGAGAGGTTTTTTAAACTGAAGATGCCTTCATATATTTGCTCGTAAAAATTCGATGTGTATCATTTTGACTAAGTCAAGGAACTCTTCAAGTAGGCTGTCCGATTTCGTTACTGTTTGGCCTTTTCATGTCATAGTTAAAGCCAGTCTGCACTAGTTTGGCCAGGAGGGATTAGACCTCCCAGCATGGTCACTGACAGGTGGTTATCTCATCAACTCAGCTCTCAATTAACATAAGACAAAGAGGATCATGGGGGACCAACGGGCACCGCTTAGGCATTGTTTTCTATGTAGAGAGAGAAAGTAGCTACAAGTAGTACAGTGGGGCTTTACAGAGTTTATATAATTATATGGACATTGGTTTATGCTGAAATGCCCGAAAGTGGAAAGTGAGTTTTCGGGTTAGAAAAAGAATGCTAGATATTACTTTCCCTTACACCCATAATTCATATCAGACGCGTTATTACCATGGTTATGTACATGGATCGAGACTAGTTCAGTCTTTTTTCCCGTATTTTTGTTATCATTTCAGCTATTGTACATGATTTCTAGGAAATAAAATTTGGCAGATTCTATTAATGGAAAATCGTTAACATTAGTTCAATTCTCTGTTTAACTTTCACTCAGTTTTCTTTTTACATCTTAATCATAATACATTGGACTGATGTTGAGTCATAGCATTCTTGACGTTTACAACGCAAAATCATTGAAAACTAATTTTTATTCATTTTCTCTTTCTTCTTTTCTTTCAGGACACGCTACCCATTTTTTTCTACTCTCTCTACCACACACAATATGAGACCATTCGCCTTATGGAGACATTCATCGATCCCGAATACCAGTACCATCAGGCGGTCGGTAGAGTATTCTCTGAAATGGCTCGCATTCTCTCTGATAGCTTGGTGTTGCCGTTTGACAGTTTAAGCTTTTTCAATGAAGTCTTTAACATGTGGTACTATGGTTTGGTGAATACCACTATATCGAGGGCTATTGAAGACCACGGCATCTCATTAGGTACGGAGAAGGTTGAGTACTGGGCCCCATTGCATAAAACTTACCACTGACTGTAACCTTGCATTAATGGTAAATTCCATGGAAACCCTTGATGTGATTGGCTGTTGAGTGATGATGTCATGGTAGTTAACAATGATGGCAAAATTACCATCAGTTTTAAGTTATAATTATGCAACGGGGCCCTGGTCAAGTGGAAAGATAATTATGGGCATTTCTAATTTCACTATTCACGCACACATACACACACCAACGCATCAAAACACAATAGCACATTCTATCGCTTTTTCGCTCACTCTCTCTTTCTCTCTCTTTCTCCCTCTTTCTCCCTCACTCTCTCTCTCTCTCTCTCTCTCTCTCCCTCACTCTTTCTCTCTCTCTCTTGTCTCTAACATTAATTATCTTCCTGGCAAACTCATTTTGCGCTACTCTTTTATTTTGCTTTCCTTATAAGGATCTCTTGCGAGAGCAACTGGTGAACTTTTGGGAAACGCTCAAGAATTTCAAGAAAGAGTAAACACTGTTAACACAAAAAGGTAAAGTATTTTTTGTTTTCATATCGATGAAAGACAGTTCTATGTTTAACAAATAAAGCAAATTATTTCCACTTGTGTACCCCCACCATCCCCGTTCCCAGAGCCAGAGAATCCTGTTTCCGCCAATGATATAGTATACCAGGAATTATTAACCGAGAACCCATTGCTTTTCTTTTTTCTTTTGTTTCTTTGTTATTGTTTTTTAAGGATACTTGTCTTCTTAATTTTCCTTTGACAAAGGATAACAAAAATAACAAGTATAGTGAAGCAGAGACAATTCCTTCAACTCTATATGACACAGAACTTATTCAATTGTATAAGGTCCTTAATCGTTTGCGTTGTCTACTACAAATAGTTTCCATACTCGGTTCCATGAAGTGTATCCTATTTTACATTTAATATCACAGAAACCGTTAAATTTTTTTTTTACTTTTAGTGTATGATGTTTGTATGTTTTTATGTTACATGACTCGATGAAATACAGCCTTGGGTTGATTCTTTTTATTCTGTAAAAATGCGTTTGGAGAAATAAATGAAATAAATGTAATTACATATTGGGAGTTGCATTGCACGACTTCAGCCAATACTGAGTTAATGACGGACTTGTGTTGGGGGAGTCATGGGACTGGCCAGGAGTTACTGAAAATGAATTTGTATTACTTTGAATTTCTCGAATATGAAGCCTTGTTTGGCAAAAAGAGCGTGCCTTTTTCTTTCTAAAATTTTGATCTTTTCAAACTGTGCTCTTCCCTAGGTCATATGTAACAGCATCCACCATGTCTATATGGAGCCCAATCTATTCAGCATTATTCTGTGTTCATGTCAAAATAATTCAAATCAGTTTTTAAACATTAATATTGCATTTTGTTTAATCAAGTGCCTTGGCTGTAAGGCGAATCAACGACCAGATGATGCTTCTTAGTAGGGCATTTCTAGGGGAGCTTCCAGGAAACAATCAAGATAGGTAAGTCGATTGTATGGCGGGAAGGGGTTCTACTGAGAACATTAGGGACTTTTAGATTTGCACGACGAGAACGTGGACTGCTAAGTGGACATCCTTTTAAGGCAATGTGACGTCCTTTTAAGGCACTGCCGGGCACTGACAGTCTGCCCGGCAGTGCCTTAAAAGGACGTCACATTGCTAATGTTAACACTGTGTGCGACACTCAGGACTGATCAGGCGCGTACGTTTGGGGGTCAAACCCCCCTCCTCAATTTTCTTTTTATGTGTGTGTTTCGGAGAAAACCCCCCCCTCACTTTTTTCCAGTGTAAAAAAAAAAGAAAAAGAAAAAAGAAAAAAAAAAGAAAAAAGCTTTTTTTGTGTGCTAAATGGTGAAGAAAAAAAACCTACGTTACCCCACATTAAAAAAAAATCGATCGGTATAATTTTCCAATTTCCGGGAAAAAAAGTGCACTTACCCCGGTGCGCCACATATTGGTCGTAACTGCAAGGCATATTTGTCACAATTGAGCCAACTTTGGCCAGATGGACAAAGAGACATTTGCCTGCCGTCATATTTTCGACGTAGGCGCAACATGTCTAACCAATTGTCTCAATGTAACTCTTTATTTCTTTATAAGTAATTAACATGTCAGAATCACCTTTACATATGCAGGCATCTCCTTTTTGCACCGCGTGTGACCGTGCCGCGAAGCACCGAGGATGCGCCCTACACCTTCCCTGGAATCCTCGATGCCTTACACGATATCTCTGATGCTCCCGATCAGGACCAGCGCTGGAGGGTCGTAGAGCAGCAGGTCGCCGTATTAACACATGCCATCGAAGCCGCCAGCTCCGTATTGAAGGATGTTACGTCATGGTGACATAATTGCAATTGCAATTGCAATGAATTATCGACAGGACACTAATTAGACACTCAAAAGGAAAGAGGCTTTTGTGGCATGCATTTTATGCCACAAAGGTCAATGAAAATTGTCGATTTTTTTTAATCACTCCTTAACATTTTCTACCAGCGAATTACTTTGACCTATATGATAGAACGAGATCGTACGGCAACCCTGCAATCCAAACAATTTAACAAAGATTTTCAAAGACATTGTAGGATTTCCGATAGATAGATTCAATCAAATCTTGAAAATCTATATATTTCAAAGATTGATTTTTAACAAATAAATCCTTTGGATCATGGACGATATGGTATTGAGTGCAACCATAAGCATTATGTTTTGTCATCGCAGTGAACTTTCTAAAAATGCTTGTGAAAAGTACCAAGAGGCCTATTATATATATTTACATTAATGCAATTACTGTGGTGAAGATATGATGTCTTATAAACTATGCAAACACTGCTTCGGTCTTTATATATCTCCGCTTATAGTAGTATATGATTAAAAGAATCTTTTATCACCTGGATAAAGACCTTTTATATTGATGCCATTGGTCGTGTGATGAATAATGGATGGATTTCAAAAAAGTTGATTATAGAAAGAGGAGTTCGCCAGGGTTGCCCATTATCGGCAGTACTTTTTAACATAGTAGTGGAAATATTAGCATACAAAATAAGACCCCCCAAAAAAGATTAAAGGGATTGATATATTCAGTGTTGATTTAGGTATCGATAGTTAAAAAATTTCCCAATATGCAGATGATACGACATTATTTGTGGAATCTGTTAATGATATACAATATAATATGAATGAAAGTAACGATTTTGGAGACTATGCAGGTCCGAAAATAAATTGGAATAAGACAGAAGTTATGAAACTGAATATTGTAGATAGTTTTTGTTCATGATAATGACATTATATATACGGATCAACCTGTTAAATATCTAGGAGTATATGTAGGCGAAAATAAGAAGTTGTCACAAGATTTAAACTGGAAAGTAAAAATAGATAAAATTCGAAATGTATTAAATATGTGGAAAATGAGAGATCTTACTTTTTATGGTAGAAAAATTGTTTTGAAAATATTAGCGGTGTCACAAATTGTTGTACCAGTACCAAAACATGTTTTACAGATATTGAATAGACTATTGTTTTGATTCTTATGGAATCCAAAAAAAAGATAAAATTAAACGTAATGTAATTACAAGTTATATTGAAAATGGTGGATTGAATATGATTGATAGTGCTAGTAAAATATCTTCACTTCGTTTGGCATGGATATCTCGTTTCTTTAATGATGATGGCTCCAATGGGGGAAAATATGTTTAGATACTGGTCCGATAAAATAGGGGGTTTGCCACTTTGTTTACATTTCAATTGTAACATAAAAGATATGAATTTATTATGCTCTAAACATAATTTGCCAGAATTTTATGTAGATCTTTTTTGTACTTGGTCAGAACTAAGATTCATTGATATGTTTAAAGTAAGAAATATTCCAAGTAAAATTATTTGGAAAAATAGTAACATTACCTTTATTTCCTCCATATCTTGAAATGATGAAGTTATCACCATGGTAACCATGGTAATCATGGTACCAAACAATGAAATACATAGCTATGTTTATCATTGTTTGAAACCATGGTAACCATGGTTACCATGGTGGATGGTAATTTGGACAAAAGAACCATGGTTACCATGGTACTTTTTTGTAAGGGTATACTACCCGCGACCTCATCATATGGAGGATATTGTGTTCACACCAAAGGGTGTAGAAAAGTTGCTCTTTGGCTTGAAGATACACAAACCTGTTGGACCGGACGGTATAACTCCACGAGTCTTGAAGCAATTGGCAACAACTCTGGCTCCTATTGTTTGTGATATGTTCCGCTTGACTGGTGTGAGGCGAATGTTGTACCAATCTACAAGAAAGGTAATAGATCAACTCCAGTAAACTATCGTCCCATCTCACTTACATGCATTTGCTGCAAACTAATGGAACTTGTTCTAGCTAGCAATATCATGAAGCATGGGGACATAAATAGCATCATCTTCCCCCTTCAATATGGCTTTCGCAAGAACATGTCATGTGAACAACAGTTATTAGGATTCACAAGCGACCTGCACAAGAACTTGGACGAAGGACGTCAAACGGATGCCATAATCATGGGTTTTTCGAAAGCATTCGACAAGGTTGGGCATCAACGGCTCTTGCACAAATTGAACTTCTATGGTGTCAGAGGGAAGAATCTTGGATGGATCCAAAGCTTTCTCCTTTGAAGAAGTCAAAGAGTCCTTTTGAATGGTAAGAACTCATCATCAATAGCCGTGGAATCTGGAGTGCCTCAAGGGTCGGACCTTGTCTCTTTCTATTCTACATAAATGACTTGCCAAATGGTCTAGCATCCAAAGTTCGCCTATTTGCCGATGATGCGATTTCCTACATGACCATCGACAACCAACATCATGCACACAATCTTCAACAAGACCTCAACAGGATTGGAGACTGGGCTGAAAAATGGATGATGGTTTTGAACACGGACAAATGCAAGGTACTCACGGTCTCCAGGAAAAGAAGCAAGGTACAACATGTGTATCATCTGAACAACACCCCCCTTGAAACCGTTGACTCTGCGAAGTACTTGGGTGTTACCATCACTTCTAATCTCAAGTGGACCCAACATATCAATAATACTGTCAACAAAGCCAATAACGTCCTTGCCTTTCTAAGACGCAATCTACGCATTAAATCTTCTGACCTCAAAGCCACTGCATACAAAACGTTGGTTCGACCGATCGTAGAGTATGTTTCCTCTGTCTGGGACCCAACTTCCAAGAACTTCATTCACAAAGTTGAATTGGTGCAAAGAAGAGCTGCGAGATTCACTCTGAATCGTTACCATAATACATCAAGTGTCAGCAGTATGCTGAAAGAACTTGATTGGACCACTCTACAAGAGCGCAGAGAAAATGACAGACTAATTATGATGTATAATATACACAACAATCTCGCTCATCTTCCGGCTCAGGACTATATCACACAAGTCTCCCAGTCGACGAGAGCCATCCAACCACATTCCTATCAGATGCCATACCCAAGAACTGAAACGCATCGGCATTCATTCTTTCCGAGAACAGTAAGGAGCTGGAATTCCCTGCCCTCAGAAATTGTCGCAGCGCCATCTGTTGGAGCCTTCCGTAGTCGACTGCAGACGGTTGGTGACTGTGGCTAGTCGTTCTCCATCCTATACATGAGCTTGTAAATATTTGTAAATAAAATGTATTATAATGTAAATACACTGTAGCACTCGAATGGACGTAAATTGCGGTTCACACATAAACGCACATATAGTTTGCAAGAATCTTCAATCAATTGAAGGAGGCAGACTTAATCAGAAGAAGAAGAAGAAGAAGAAGAAGAAGAAGAAGAAGAAAAGATATTGTTTTATCGAGAATGGAAAGATGCCGGTTTATTGAAAATTCAGAATTTGATTACAAATGATATATTCGGAATGACTCTACATTAATAAATAAAAAGTGAAAGAACAACAGCTCTTATTTCAAATATACAAAATTAAATAAAGCATTTCCGCAGTGTTGGTTAGATAGATTAAGTTATGTCAATGATTTTGAACATGAATGTGATATTTCGAATCTTATAGAAATAGAAACAGGGGATAAAGTGAATGTTTTTTGTTATTGAAGTGAAAGATCACTATCGTTTGTTAATACGTAAGAAGTCAAGAGAACCAAATGTCATTTATTTTTGGAATTCCTTTCTAGATTTAGAAAATGTCACTTGTTTGGAAGGATGTATTTTTATTTAAATTAAAGCAAATTCGTAATAATAAAATTAAACAATTTAATTTCAAGATGATTCACAGGTTTATTGCCTCAAAAGAAAACTTACATAAATGGCACTCTTGTGGACAAGTTGACTCAACGTTTCACTTTATGTTATATTGCAAGGATGTGACTTTGTTTGGAAAATACTATGTAATTTGATATTTAACCTATTCCGAGTAGAAATACAAATAAACCAAAAGATATTAGTTGTAGGTAAGGACATAGGAAACAAGAAATATACTCTCCTGAATATTATTTTAAATTATGCGCAATATGCAATTTATAAATGTTACGTCAAAAAGATTGTCAATGGTTCTGTTTTTTACCCACATACTTTGTTTTTTTTAATTCAAGTCGTTGCTAAGATTATTTTTAAGGTATGAATGTGTTAGCAAAGGAAATGATACTAAGCTGGAATAATTGTTGAAAATACTTTTATTTTTTAGTTTTTATGTTTCACTCAATCATTGAGTAATGAATGTAAATATGTATTGAAATTATGGAAATAAAAAACCTCGCTCGAGGATAAGATACAAAAAGTAGTATGATTAAACATTATTTAACATTAAAATAAGATTCAGTTAATAAAAACAGACAGATCTGCTTCAAGTATACTGTGGAACATTTCTAAAGTTGTGTTCACTTGTCTAAAATATGCATAAAGCTAAAATATGTTCGAAATGCTACGTCTAGATCATTTGAATTTCTTTTTATTGGAAAGTACAACAGGGAATCTTATTATCTGTCATGGCGGATAGTTGTTATATATTTTCCTTTCTTATAATAGAGTAGTCGTGGTCTACTTGTCTAGTGGATTCGTCACCGGACTGTTGATGCCATAGTTCACAGTTCAAGTTCTGCCGCGGTACTAATGTCCTATGGAGAAACATTAAAGGTAATACAAAGTTTTGGTATGGGGTCATGAATGTGATTCAAATGAACATATTGGAAGCATATGCGATTTTACCTTATTCAGTGATCGTTGTCGCGGTTGAAATCGAGTCTAAATTGATGAAATTTTAAATAATAAACTCTTTATGTTGTATAGCTCCCTCTCAAGACTGATATTACTTTAGCTTTAAAACAATGTTTCTTGAATACAATCGACCGATTTGCTATTCCCGTTTGGAAATGTTATATCAGAACTGCATATTCTGAGATTTTCATGGTGGCAGCTACCGTGTAATGGCCTGAGGCGCTATTTGAAATATTTGAGATTTACCGGGAGCACCGGTAAATTTTGATTATTCAATTTGATCGAAAGCAGAACTGTTTTAGGGGTAAATTTTCTAGTGCTTATAATACATCCACAGGGGCATCCAAATATATCAAAATTTTTAAGAATTACTATCCATCCAATTTTCAAAATTTCCCAAAACTTTGCATTACCTTTAATCTACATTTGCCACTTTCCACCAGATGTAGTAAATGTGTACCTGGAATGATTTTAGCGCCTTAGGGCAGCTGGGTTGAAGCCAGGGTAATGATATTTCTTTATAGGCGCCTTGAGCATCCCCTGAGATTGATAGGTGTACAATAAAAATGTACCTATAATTATTATTATTATTTTATTAACATTATTATCATTATCATCATTATTATTATATCATTATTTTATTATTTTTTATTATAATTACCATTGTAAAGATTGTGTAGTGTAATTTTCTTATGTATGATATTGTCATATGGATTTGTGTACAACTTCTTTATGTTTTTGTAAATAATGTTGTTGTGTGTCCGAAAAAAGCCAAAATCGGCTGGAAAATAAATGATCCTAAACTTGAACTAACATAATGCTACTTCTATAAATGTTATGTCTAAGCTTAATTTTTCAACATGTATCCCCTTATTAGTCAAGGAAAGGAAAGTGGTCACAATTAATTCGATTTTCAAACGTCGAGATGTCCCACAAGTTTCTTGTTTTAAATTACATGTAGAGGTGTCGTGGTAGAGCGCAGGGGCGGCGATCCCGGGGGACGGGGGACACGCCCCCTCAATATTTTTAGGGGGATCATCCCCCCCGGAAAATTTTTAAAAGTGCCCCCCAAAATGTATAGCAAATACTGACTAAAGACTGCAATACACTTTCAGGAAAAGAAAAAAATCTCTGTGCGGTCATGCATTATGGTTCAAGGCATGGCCACACAGAGAATTTCTTTCTGTTGGGGACAGGGGGAAAATGCATGAATTATTGATACTTTATTACATGTTCTTTGTTTTTTGTATGTGTGGGGGCTGCCCCCTACCCTAGCCCCCGCTGCGTGCAGTCATGATTCAGTGGCAAAGCAATGGCCTCGTAACTGTGAGGCCCCAGGATAAAAACCGTGTCGATGTGCTATTATTATTGCCCTTTTGTGAGGCATTAATCCTCATTTACTGTCAGTTATGACTTAAGGGCGTAGGTCCCCTAGTTGATTAGCATAGTAGCATACAGATGCTTCAGCAGTCACGCAAAAAACACTTACAAATTATTATTCAATAAAATCTGAGAATGTAAACTATTATCTAGATCTATTAGGAATAAATCATTGTCAAAATCATTCCATAAATTGGGGTAAAAAAAATATTCCAACTTTATGAGCAACAGTGTACATAATATATATTCATCTTTTTTTTCTTTATCTCATTCTCCCCCAACCTCTCTCTCTCCCTCACTCTCTCTCTCTCTCTCTCTCTCATTCTCTCACTCTCCCTCAATCTTTATTTCTCATTCTCTCTCTCCTCCTTCCCTCTTCTCTCTCAATCTCTCTCCTCCCTTCCTGTTCTCCCTCCCTCTCTCCCTCTCTCTCCCTCCCACTAGTCATTCATTAGTTTAGATATCTTTGAAATATTTTTAAAATATATAGTGTATCACAGCTACTACTTTCAGACAACAATATATCTTACAACATCATTTTATTCAGATTGAGTTACCATTGTAGTAGAAATAACAATCATAACATTGTAAAAAATCTGTAAGCTGACTCTTATATGCGTTCAGATTGTTGTTTTGTAAGCTCGTTTGTTTGATTGTTTTTTTGGTTTGTTTGGTTTCGTATCATGTTTTGCTTTAATCATAGCCATGTTACGTGCATATGAAAGCATCAACATTTTGGCATCTAGTATACTGTAATCATCTTCATTCAAAGCTATACAAACATTGATTTTAAAGTGTATGAAAAAAGCTCGAGCTATAGTATTGGTTCATGCAGAACTGTTTGATAACACCACGCTGTAGGTGCACACGTTCATCTTTTAGTGAATATTTGTCTCTTATTAAATATATATTAAGCAAATATTAACCGACTACGAGGGTACTGGTACAAACTATCATCGCCGAGGTGATCTTGGGGCTACTATCATCCCGAGCCGCAGGTGAGGGATAATAGTAGCCCCGAGATCACCGAGGCGATGATAGTTTGTATCCATTGCCAGAGTAAAGGAGGTTGATATTTGTTTTATATCCCACATCGGCAATAAGGTCTATTTAAAGTGAATTTTACATAATTAAAAGAACTAGGTTTTCGCTCGCGGCGTTCTGATTCTGCACTGACACTGACATTTCGCGTAACCTACTTTGCTATGCTTATTCAATGGGCAAGTGGGGCAGCAGCAAAAAAGTACTATCAATCGTGACAAAAGTACTATCACACCCCTAGCTCAGGGCCATGAAGTGATGGTAAATCTATCATTGATCATGTGACCTCGTTTAGACCAATCAGATTGCAAGATTCTTAGTATGCGGGATATAAATATATATATATTTAATAGGGGACCATCCACATTTTAAAAAACCCACCAAATTAAACATTGATCGACGAATACATACATAAATTTATATTGCTATATATTGATGGTATTTGTTACATTGTGTTTTGTTTAATGCAAGTAGATCTACGCGCCAACTTTCTGTGTTTTGATGGATCAAAGTAATTAATAGACAAATGACCATATAGTATAGGGTGTAGCCTATATATACACTCAATCGAAGATCAAATATATTTACAAATGTTAGATTAACATATTTAAATGCTGGATTCATCCTTTATACTTTAGGGTTGGGCCTGCATGGCATGTTTAAAGTGTTAAAGCTCCTCTAGATTTTGAGAGCCCAAAAAATTTGATGGCAAAATCTCACTTTAAGTGTATAATAATCTGAAAGAGGTATCATTCAAGACACATTTCTGCAAGGGTTTTAAAAACAAATGTGTTTGAAGTCGAAAATTGATGAAAGAATACAAAATTTAGGTTTTCTGCGTACAAAACCCAAATGATGTATTCTTTTATCAATATTTGTCTTCAAACACATTTTTTTTTGGGGGGGGATATCTTTGCAGAAGTGTGTCTTAAATTACATCCTATTTCACATTATGATACAATTTAAGTGAAATTTTACCATCAAATTTCTGGCGAATTTGGGGCTCCCGACATTTTAGAGGGGCTTTAATCTAACATTTTGAACATGTTTTCTCTTCCCGAATCATTTAAATGTTGATTCAACATTTGACTTTTTAGACGAGAGTAGTATTACCCGGGTATAATTGTTGTCACGCTGGCTGGTAGGACCCGTTTGTCAGAATAGGACATTTTCGTAATAAAACCAAATTTATACATGAATGCCTCGATCGATACGAATGATTTCATTCAGCCAATACGAATATTTGTATTTCAATAATCAGAATTAATGGAAATGGCATATATTACGTGTTGATATATATAGGTAGGACAAGCCGTAATGTCTGTCCTACCTAGCAGCCACTAATATATACAATTCGCATTCTGACTATTGAGACACATTTATTCGTAACAGATGAAACATAATTCGCATCGAGGCGCGCTTCACAAAAATATGCATAAAGTGGTTACATTAGGAAAATGGCCTATTCTACAAAATCCTACAGAATCTCGCACCTTTGCTGGAAGGACTTTTTGTATAATGTACTATGTAATTTGAATATGAGCGGCCGTCTTCCACTATAGAAATAGACTAACCACTTTACTCATAATATTGTTGTGTGCTGAAAGTGTTTAGTGTCATGTATAATTGATGTAACAAGCGACAGACTATCGCTATAAAAATAGACTTCAGCTTTCGACTGTAAATTGTTTTATATATTTTACGCGAGCTAGATTTTAGCTCGTTTGAATGAACGCTTTAAAAAAAGTATACATATTGTTTCCATTGTTTTTTGTTTGAGGCCCTATTGTTCTCGTGAATCACAGTAAAAAAAAAAAAGGTAAAGAATTCGATTTTAAGATGTTAGATACGTCATATGATCATTCGACAATAATGATCATTTTCACCCCGGTTTAAGCTCTTGCCAAACACTAACATGATTGTGATGTCTTTTGTTAACAGATGTTTGCATGAAAAGTGGCTGAACCTCGAGAAAATGGATAATTGTGTTGGAAGTGAACTTCATGCCAGCTCCTGTCATTTTTGTTTCTACTTTGCAGACCAGCATGCACTTTTAAAGTTAAATAATCAAGGGCTGGCAGATTTTGAAAGGAATGCTGTGTTGAAAGTGCATTAAGGTAGTAGATTTTCAAATGATAAAAAAAAAAAAATCAATCACGCAATGTAATCAATGCTATTGTTTTATTTAGCTACATGCAGAATGGAAAGGCGAATGTGTATAATTATACGTGCAGTAACATTGTAGTACAAGTACCATGGTAACCTAGGAACGGGAGAACCATGGTAACCATGGTACCGAGAACCATGGTAACCGAGAACCATGAGAACCATATGGTGACCATGGTTCTTATGGTGGATGGTAATTTGGACAAAGAACAATGGTAACCATGGTACTGAGAACCATGGTTACCATAGTTCGGTGTTACCATGGTTTTCAGTACCATGGTTACCACGGTTCTTTTGTCCAAATTATCATCCACCATAAGAACCATGGTAACCATGGTACTAAAACCATGGTAATACCAGGGTATAGTTGTATAGTTGTGTGAATAATGGCATGTAAAGCCCGTTATAAGCGACCCGGCTTGTTTACATTCGAATATTATCGCACATTCCTGGCCCGAGTCTAAGAAGACCGACTTTTGAAATAATGTAAGTATAAAATGCGTGTATTAATTCAGGTATTCGTCTGGCTTATATTACATTTAATTTCGAACGACATTATTTCCTCTATAAAAGTACAATACACAACCTGTATATTACTGCCCTTATATATTCTTTCGGCGTTGTTCTATACTACGGTACGTGTGTGTATATGTTTCTCTCGCACAACTAATTACGTACTTGTATATAATTTGGCAGGGAACGGTAGGCCTATGTGTTGTGCATATGCATGCATTTTTTCTAAGTCATGGCGTACGTGCAGGTACGTGCCTTGTCGCACTCGCTTCGGGGCACGAATATAATTCAATGCAATCCAGTATTGAGTGCGTGCCTATATATTTGTATGTTACAGTATGTTTTTGTTTGTTTGTTTTTATTCATTCACCATGTAAAATAATTGTTTACAGATAATAAAATTCAGTGGGTTACATCGAGATATAATGGTAGGAACAGTGCATAAACACTGTTTGTCCAACCTGGCAACGACTAATGTTGCAGTTCGGATTCCAGTGTCTATTGAAATACTATTATTCTCATCAGGTGAATGAAATAGTTTGTATCGAGGCACTTCACAAAGACGTATGCATTAAAGAATCTGGTTACATTACGAAAAAAACGTATTTTCAGAATGTATACTGCTGGCACTTTCGTTGTGAGGAGCATACGTCACATCCGTGCGGCAATTTAAATGTTTTGCTCGAAATAACCGAAACAAAAATCGCTCTTAAAAATCACCTGATTGAATACGGCAATTCGTTCCAAATGTTAGGGCCTACATATCTAATCTGATCTGTGGGCCAAGGCACTTCTTGGCGTAAACAAATGGAAATCAGAAGAATGTCTGGTTGGGTAGTTATGAATGTCTCTATTTAGAGTAAAATCGTTACAAAATGATAAAGGCAATTCTTTTTTATGTCGGTACATGAACACTGGAATTTGCATAAAACGACTATCAGTAATTTTCAAAGTTCTCAATCTGAAAAATAATGGGACAGTGTGATCAAAATACCCAGAGCCACAACAAAGTCTCATGGCTCTCTTTTGCAACCTTAAGATACCATCAGTATTTACTTTATTAATGGCCCATACAATGTTACAGTAAGAAATACGTGAATGAATGAAAGAAAGAAAGAATTGTATATAATGAACAAAACACTAAGTGGAACAAAAGGCTTTAACTTGTACATAACACCAACATAACGAGACAAAACTCGAGAAAGATCACGTACGTGTTCATGACAGGAGAGGCACTGATCAATATAAATGCCTAGGAATTTGATAATTTTCTTTTGTTGAATGGTGATGCTATCTATTTTTAATGGAGTATTAGTTTGTAAATGTTTAACGATAGTTCCGTTAGCTGAAATTCAGTACACTATACTTTATGAATTTGTGTAACTTTGTATGGCTACTTTCGAATAGCATGCATACTAATACTTTTATAGGACTTTTGCTCAGCCGTAGGCCTACCCGTAAGGGTTAGTTTAGCTGATAAGTATACATAGGCCTATTGTGACTTATAAGTATCATCTATCCCCTGCGGCTATAGATATCCTAGATTAAAGTATTCGGAAATTATATCAATCGTTAACTATAAAATTAATGCCAATGTGCCTCAGTGTGACCCCCCCCCCAATACCAGATCAGAATACACCCTTTCACGGTCACAAAAGTGCGCATGCGCCGACATAGGCGCCATTTTTAATTGCGAGTAAACATTGCGAGTAACTTTTATTTGATGCAGCATGCAAAGCGCATGGGTCGATATGATATGAGCGCGCAGCGCAGTCAGTGACGCAACAATACATGCGCGTCTGAAAAAAATGATGACGCAATGTTATTACTCGCAAATTAAAATGGCGGCCTTAACCGTGAAGGGGTGTATTGACACGCTTGTAAAATGATGATAATCATATTGACGATGATGGAGGTATATCTCATCCGCCATGAAGAGTTCATAGTCTGCAAGCACAGACTCGAATTTGACACTTTACCGCAATTCCTAAAGCCTTGAGCTGAGCCTAGATCTGTCAGTATCTGGATGTGTCAAATCTGCTAAAGTACAGAGCCTACTGTAGTCTCTTATAGTGCAGACACTGTTACGCACGACTGTCAAGGGTTGGTGCCTGCAAACAATAGGCCTACATGCTTTCCATGCTATGCAGACAAACGCGAATTGCATAACTTGAAGATGCATGATGATGATGATCATCATCATCATCATCATCATCATAATATTGATATTGAAGGTGAAAATGATGATTACGATATTGATGTGGTGATGTTGATGGTGATGACGATAACGGTGATATTATTGATTATGACAACGACAATGATGATGGTGATAGTGATGATGATGATGATGACGATGTTGATGTGATGATGTCACTGATATGATGATGTCGATGTGATGATGATGACAATGAAGATGATGACGAAGGAGGTGATGATGATATCATCATAGCCTTAGGCCTATCGTAATTCCTGATAAGTCTCGTACGACTGTTCTCATTTTTATATTCATTTAGTTTCTCAGATAACTATCGTAGGTACTCGGAAACATACTATTACAATGTGCCATATTTTTATCTTTATTATTTATGATGCATTTGAAAATTTGCTTGATTTCACACAATTTTTTTTCCTCAGATTATTCACGGGACAGTCCAGGGACAAGAAAATAAAATCCTAATCTTCAAAATGTGGTCTAATAGGACACTGGATGCTCTCCCCAAAAATTTTGGCTACGTGATCCTCACAGCCGTGGTCAGTGCCTTCATGGTCGGCTACCTCGCAGAGCGAGTCGCTTTCGCTCGTAAGGCACATAAAGTAGAGGTGAGAAAATAATTCATCTGGAATGAAGCTGTAGCACCCCCTAGCCCTTGCCCCCTGCCCCACCTCTCTTTCTCTCAAAGCTTTAAGCCACTTTGGAGATAGCACTTGTACAAGTCAGACGTTGTGTATTTTAGAATAATAGGGACTTTTAGATTTGCACGTCGACATAGTGGACTGCTACGTGTGACGTCCTTTTAAGGCACTGGCAGTGCCTTAAAAGGACATCACATTGCCTTAAAAGGACGTCACACGTAGCAGTCCACTATGTCGACGTGCAAATCTAAAAGTCCCTAATCACTGCCAAAGTGATGGAGGTGCTTCATGAATACCCTCTATTTGCTCTCTGGAAAAGACTACTTTCACCTGTCATCCGTAGAATGTACCGGCGGTGCATAAATGAAAGATTACGTAATTTTCATCAACAAGTATCCAGCAGTCGTCTCGATGGGTTTTACTGTAGACCGGTTTACTAGCATATTTCAAATGTTATACATACTTTTTAAACAAAGGTTGTTCTTAACAACCTGAAAACTTGCCCGAGGCTTGCCCGACATAGCAACAAGTAATTTATGCAGACTGGATTCCAGGTCGTTCATTCATTAATAACAGATTAATGGAATAAGTCGTCTCTAGGTCCCCAAGAAAGAAACGTCCATAAATTCGAATATGTTAGTAAACCGGTCTATTTTGGTACAAATGACCTGTATCTGCCCATGCGCAGATTGTATCTCCAAAGTGGCCTAGCTAATCCGTTGAATTTGGAGACCCCATTGCTCGCAAGGTACATAAAGCAGAGAAAAGAAACGCACCGTAATGAATGAAGCCCCCCCCCCTCCCCCTCACTCTCTCTCTCTCCTCTCTATCTCTCTCCCTCTCCCTCCCTCTCTCTTATTTTGAAAAGATAATTGACACGGACGTCGTCCGTTTCTATTTTTTTTCCTTCTCCCAGTATCCTACATTTTACAGCCCAGACAACCAGCTGTTTAACTGTTTCCAACGTGCACATGGGAACACGTAAGTACAACATAATAACCGACATTTAATTTAGTGAGTCACTGAACCGACCTAATCCGATAGAAAATCCACATTGAATGATAGCTACATCGATTTATCTTGACTTAACATCATTCATATTTTACTTAAAGTAATGATAACGTATATTTATACAAGTGTTTTGTTGTTGCATTTTCATTCTTGTCGGAAAGTAGATGTATAATTATATAAAAAGCATTAGGTATTAATGTTATTCATTCAATGTATAGATTACAAAAATGAAAAGTAAAGAATTATTCGGAACATTCATTCAAGCTATTCATTCAAAGGTATAGATTAAAATTTGATGGTTTCCTTCAGTTTACGGACTATACACTCATCTCTGAAAGTTTGATCCGACCCATGTTATATTATCTAGCCACATCCTTTTCACCTTCATTTTTTGTTTTATATTTTCCCAGTTTGGAGAATTATCCTCAGTTCCTGATGTTTCTTTTTATCGCTGGTATTGGTTTTCCGGTAGGTTTAAAGCCCGAATTATTTACTCCCAGTGGAACGCATTATTGTTAAAGACCCTTCAGCAACTCCAGGGGCCGTAATGAAGTTTTATTTGTATCCATGTAAATAATAAACTCATCTTTCAATTTGCCGAGTCGAGTTCTGATCTTTCCCGTGCCCTGCCGAGACACGTACGGTATAGGAACTCGGAACTAGTTACTACGGTACATTTTGAAGAAATACAAAATCGAAGGTACTATTTCACATTACCTTCATTATGCCAAACACGTTGGTGGATTTGTAGTCATACTATCCTTCCCAGACAACTTTCCTAAGAACAAAAAAACCCGGACAAAATTCTCCGGACGATTAAGCCATTGACCACTACACCCCGGACAGCTACCACCTTAGGACAACTACCACCAGAGACAACTAAACCACGAGGACTATCTCCTTTCTCCGGATTGCATTATTTGCTTATGTTCGGAGTTCTGATTAATCCACGGTTTTCTTGTGCAAGAAGCCCTTGCAATAAAGGTGGCACTCGTTTTTTCGAAGATTAGTAGTTCCGAGAGTGTCACAACCAAGGGGAGGGTGTGATGGCCTGTTGGTCCAGTGACAACTGCTTAAATACAGAACTCAGACAAAGTAACAAGTGACACAATATTTTAAGGGAATTAAGTTTAATTCCAGTCTCCAAACAATATTTACATAGTCAAAGTACAGAAAAGTCAAGGTTATCGTTCACTACAGAACATAACATTCAATAACGGATCAAGCATTCAAATGATATAAAGTTCTACCTTGCTTGCAAAACAATCCAGTAAAGCAAACTACCAAGCTTCCTACCCTGGTACATCACAAGAGTAACCTTCATATATACATTGAAATTAACTGTTCACTGCTTCTAAGTTCAAGTCCAAAAGTTCTTTCAGTGCAATTCATTAACTCTTCTTAGATATAGAACCTGGTCTGAAGAACTTGAAGTGGTGATAAACACCGTAGTCAACTCGTTGACTGTCTTAAATGGTGGTCGAAGTCTTCGTCGAAGTCTTCGACGTTCGCCGGACTACCGTACACTCGACACCTCGGGTATTGGAGTGCACATGGGAATATCGGGGACGTTACATCTTAGTCTACGCCATACATTATACCGTGGTTTACATCGAAGTTGACGCCATGGTTAACGTCAAAGTTTACGTCCTGGTTAACGCCATAGTTAACGCCATCGTTAACGCCATAGTTTAACTGGTGACAAGAAAGCTAGCTTGGAAGACAGGAGCAGCCCGTGTCCAGTACAGACAATTTTGGTGCAAGCTAGGAATACTAGAAACTGCCACGCCTAGTTTCAAAAGGTGTAGCCTAAACATGCTGCCGTCGCCCGACTCTGTCGGCCTAGCTGAAGCCACCAAACCCTAGCAGGCTAGCTGCCGCGGCTGCTCTAAGACATTAGCTAAGAGGTCTTGCCTCTCCAGATCCTAAGCTTCAAGTGCCCAATATTACTTCCAACTAGGGTTCCTCCCGTATAAGGAATTTTAATCAACGCCCAAGCTACTAAAATATTGCCTTCACCTGTTTAACAACAAAACTTTGCAAGAAAACTATTTGAATCACCCTAATATTAATAGAGATTAGAATTCGAAATTTGCAGGAATCCCAAGACTGTGCTGGACAAAAGGAAGGACGCACATGAATAGGAATATGCTAATAAGCTACTGCACGACATATCTTTGGACAATAGCAAAGACATGACTACGACATACTATTTGGTTCAATGTTTGTAAACAAAGTCTGAAATAGGGATGACTTGTAACAGAGAGTATTCCGAATATAGAAACTTCCTATACTAGGGTTTCATAAGTAAACAAGGTTGATAAATCCGAATATTTGGTTTTGACGGTTCGACGGTTGATTATTCCGAAGGTTCTTTTATTCAGAGGTTCATAATTTGGATAATAAAATGAGGTTGATAGTTCCGAAGATCCGTACAGGTGTAACTCCAAAAATGAAATTAGGGTTCATATTTCCGAAATGAAATATGGATTACAGTACCGAAAATATAAAAAGGTTCATTATTCGAGGGTTTGTATTTTCAGCATTTTTTAGAATCACGAATCTTCGAAATAACGAACCTTCGGATGAATCAACATCAGATTAAGGAACCTTATAAAAAAGGTACCTTCGAAAATACTGCTAGAGCTGACCTAGACCGTCCCTAAGAACTATTACAAAGACTTTCGAGAAATCAACTCGAAGGCAATTTCAATAACCTGTTCCATATATCCCATATATATGTGCTCGGATTACGTAACACGTCATTGCTACGTTCGCTCATTTCGATAACCGATGTACAAGTCTATTGAAATTTTCGTAGGATGATTATACGAAAGTCTTTGCGATCGGCTTCCTCATATTTCTTTTTTTTTTGTCCAGGAAGCTTCATCGGTGCTGGGAGCCATCTGGATCGTGAGTCGCTTGAGTTATGCTCATGGTTACTACACTGGAGGTGAGCTTGCTTGCGATATTTAATCTCGTGCGTTCGTAATTATACCTCAGTCATGCCGCCACACCGACTCCATATTGACCCAAAAAATTGTCATGTAATTTATTTTCTAAGTGTAGATGCATTATGACTGAATGTAAGACTAGATTGAAGAGAAAAGAAGTAAAGTCAATGAACAATAGCCATTAATTTCGTTAAACTAATCTGACAGTAGAATGTTTAATTATCTCTTCTTTTTTTTCAAAGAAAAATTGTATTCAATCATTCTTGAGCAAGAACAAAACAATAGATTTGAAGTACATGTTGTGACATATCGGTAAAACAAACATTGTTACATCAGTTGCACATGTCTCTATTTATTTAGTAATACAACAAATGTATTGCGTTTGATAGAAAGAACCCGCTCAACTTCATAAAAACGTTTAAGCATCTTCTTAAAAAAATATAAAGATGGCCGTTCCCTTTTGCATTTCGCAGAGAATATATAGTGTTTTGCATATAAAATGACAAAATTAAAAATAGATTGCATACCATCTGGGAAACCAAACAAAAAGGAATTTTTTTTTAATTCAAAAGCACTTCATTGTTTAGAATAGAGCTTTGGAAGTCTTGAATGTTTAATTATTATGACTTAATTGTTCATTAACGAAATGATTAAATATTAAGTATTTTAACTCTTTTGATGGCTCATAAGATATTATTCTGTATGATTTTTGTTAGTGCATGTTCATAATTGCAGCAATGGCAGCAGAATTAAATACCGGCAAGTTTTCATTCTATACCTTATCTACTTTTATTCCACCAGATCCCGGTAAGAGGATGTGGGGAGTCTATGGGTACATCGGGATGCTAGGCCTGATCGGTCTCTCTGTCACCAATGCACTTCGCATTATGACAATTATCTAAATCGCCGGTGTGTGTACCTTCCCAGCAAAAAACATTCACTTTTCCCCTCCAGAAAATAGTGATGAAACATTAACGCCAACAGCCCACTCCTCTTCATCACGCTTTGTAAAACATTAAAAGGATATTTACTAGCACTGCTACCAAATACAGTTGTCCACCTTCTCTCTCTCCCTCTCTCTCTCTCGCTCTCGCTCTCATAATTTGATGTGTTACTTTATTCTTGTTTATAGGTTTCTTTGAAAGGTTCGAAGAGACTAACAGTATGTTTACTCGTGTTTAAATGATCTAATCTATTATATGGGAATATCATAAAGTTTGTAAAAGGCAATGATGACCTTAAAGAGAACAAATAATACTTCAATACCGTGAACTTTGTTAAGGTACTGTCTTTTTATTATCTTTTACCTATTATATGTGCTAGAATAGAAATAATTTCATTGTGTTATGTTTTCAGTTGTACTAATTTATCTTGAAGACGTGCCTAAAGTTCTTCTTAACTCCCTCATTTCAGTTATTTTCTGGTCACAACATGATAACATGACAAATTATGTTTAGGTCTTTTATGTATTTTTGTTTCTTGCTTGCTCAAGACGGGTGCAAGGAAGCATACACCCCAACGACTTGTACATGCAGCTCAGCTAGATGAAATAATGTCATCATGTCCTACGATTTTGTGCATCGTGTATTTTACCTCTTGTATTTTTAAGTGTATGAGTAGCCTTTTCTTCAGTTTATTTTTCCAAATTAAGTATTTTTCAAGGTATTGGCTGCCAGCTCTGTACTTTCATTCCGATCAGAATTATTACACCATGTGGAGTCTCTGTGTCGGGTAATTTTGTAATAAATTGTGTGATATTGAATCCCTCCCGAGCAAATGTGTATTTCTTCTTCTTTTATGAGGTGGGGGAAGAGGGTGTATTTTGTTGTTGTTGTTGTTCAGTTTTGTTAGACAAACCAAAAAACAACATAAGCATATGTAGGTCAACATGAAACGTCTACAAATTATGCATGAATGCTTTATTTCTAGATGTGATGAACAAAATGAATAACTTAACGAGTTCAGGAATGTCTGTTAGCATATTTAAAATTACAAGACATGCTGCCCCTCCCCAAATCATACTGGGATAGCGTTAAAGTGATGCTATAAAAAAAAAGATTTATGACATTCTACATCAAAATGTGACAGAATCCCTTTGTATTTCCTTATGTTTATATGTCCAAATAGTTTTAAAGCTTTTAACTCATCATTATACTTGATTTCTAATGATTCTTAATAGACAAAGATATTTACTTACTTCATTACACGCATCCATTAGTCAATACTACACTCTCGAAAATAATGACAGATACATATTAGTATTAATCTTTCATCTTGTATATAATCAATTTATTTTTTTCTTTCACATATACGTCGTTTCTAAAAATATATTCTTGTTTCAATATATAACAAGTGTAATCGATACAAGGTAACTGACATGTACAAACATACAGGCTTTACTAATCACTTAAATTCTATCACAAAATTATTTGGCAGTACAGTCAGCTTTAACTCCCAAACTTACCAGTCACGTAAAAATGCATAATACACAGTAGAACCTCATTTGATTGAACGCTATCAAACTCTTAGTACATCATACAGGTATATAACAGGGTAATTTTACCATTCCTACTTCTTGATATTGTGTTTTTGAGCCCTAATATCACAGACCTTGAAATACATCAAGGTATTTCCCTTGGTTGCATGTTAGAATAAGGTTCCAGTATACGTTTACTATCAAAATGCATTTTCAACACATACCTATCAACTCACATATAATTTAAAATAAAATAAACATTTTAGTGGTTTAATATTACTGAAGCACAATGCACTCATCCCCTACAGATGGTTCAGATTGAATGGAATAATATTGCATTATTACAGTGAAACAGTGAAAATCAAGACATCTGTTTACCAGCTGTACAGTTAAACACAGAATGGTATTTCTCCTGACATTGACTATCATCAAATTACAGCATTGTCATAAACGTCCATTTCAGTTCGATCATTATAAGAACACTGTAACTTTAATGTAGTGCACTGTGGGCAGGGAATTATTGCTAACAATGTACATCCCTGGGGATTCCCTGTACAGTTAAACACAGGAAAGTAATTTAGTAACATACTAGCTCTGTGTTAGGCAGTAGAAGAAAAAAACAATGCTTTGATGTATAAAACCAACTTAACATCAAACGTGACATTCTAGAGTTACATCAAAACGATAGCTCCAATCAATATACATTTATTAAGGTGCTTGTGCAGAACAGTAACTGTCAAGCTAGGATTACACAACTCAGGAAATAAACCATTAATGTAAAAACATTGTACAGCTGAAAACAACCTCACAATTATTGCTCAACTAATGGTTTTCATGTTGCGTTCCGAGGCAGTCATAGGCAATATGTTTTATTCTTTAGGCCTAAATAGGTGCAACTTCTGCTATGAACAGTTAATCAACAATTACACAGTGATTGTGGAGTACAGTGGAATCTAACGATCAAGAACACTACAATAGCAACCTCTCATTAGAGCAAAAAAGTTTTTTCCAGTTCCAGTTCTCTGTACTTTATGCCTCTGTTTTTATATCCCTGATGTAGAAAGCTTCAATAAATGTAACAATATTTAACATAAATTATAATTTCCTTGGTCCCAAGGGCCCGTATTCTACTGAAATTCAAAACCCGATGCAGATTTAGCAAAGGTAGTCTGAGATGTCAGTTTTCCTTTGTTAGTATTCTTAGACGCGGGTTCAACTGTATTAGACCTAGGAGTTCGTTATAATGAGGTTCCACTGTAGTTTATTATGAGATGTGGAGTTGGTGCACTCATCGGATGACTTCCAGCATTCGGAGGGCAGTCCGGCCTACCGGTTATGTTCATCACGCCGACTGTTTCGATGCTTTATAAGTCCTACGCCTTCTCTTGTTCGGGTCTGGGAGAGAGAAGGAAAGAAGAAGAATAAAATAATAATAATGATAATAATGCTAAATATATTACTCATTGCGGATGTAGTATCGAAAATAATATCGCTAGTGATATTCGTTTGTCTCGCAATGTGGTCAATAAGGAATCTAAAAGATCGCGACGTTTCGTGCGCCGCTGCAACACTTCGTCAGGTGATAAAAACTAGAGTATAAAACACCCTTGCTTGCACCTGACGAAGTGTTGCAGCGGCGCACGAAACGTCGCGATCTTTTAGATTCCTTATTGACCACAATGCGAGACAAACGAATATCACTAGCGATATTATTTTCGAATGATAATAATATTAATATTAATAAAAACAATTTCAGTGCCTTTTCATAAAGCAGATAAAAAAGCACTCACAAAAACATAAACATTACAAATTACAAGACATGGGATCGACTGAACAGAGATATACACAAAAAGCATTAGCATCAAATATATTAATTATAAAAGGCACATAACAAAAACTGAGAAACAAAAGTATGAAAGAGCAAAATAACAATTCTTTTTAGGGTGACGGGGAAGAAGAAACAATAGATAACGCAAACATACGGAATGATTGGAAGAAAAAAAGAAAGAGAAACAAAATTTGAAAGAGAACAAAGTACAGGAAATGAAGAAGAAATTAAAAATAAAAGATAAAGTGAAGAAGAGGCAGAGGAATCAAAGAATCAAAGTAAAAGGGAAGGGACATGGTTGAGAAGGAAAGACCCGTTACTGAATCAAGAGGTAACATCTCGATGGAGGATAATAATGACATACATATAACAAAATATTCAAAAAAGAAACCAGACGCATTCATATAATTTCCAAGACAAAGAGATAACAGATCTCTTTGAGTACAAACATACAATGTTAACAACATACATTTTCAATTTTCTTTTCAATTCAATCAACTGTGATCATACGGATGTAATTTGTCAGTCAATCATAGAAAAATTACTAGCATCAATATTTGATAGCAGGACTTTGACTCAGCCGTTACTGCAAGTAAATATTTATCTGCTGAAAATGTTCTTTCGTGAAATATAGGTATGTTTGTTTTAATCATCATTCTACTCTTTAGCAATTCATGATCTTTGCATGGTGGAGTACAAGTCACAATAGATTATTTGCCATTATCTGGACTTTGACCAGATATGGGGGGATATTGACAAAAGCATGCAGATTTCATATCATATTCATCACACTACTGCAGTTCATCAAGAAAATACCCATATATATCTTTTACACTTCATTTAATATACTGGTAGTGATTCCTTTGTGTTTTCAGCTATCAGAAAGAGAAATGAGTATTATATGTCTCTTTATTATTCATGAATTGAAATAAATCTTAATTCATAGGAAAGAACAGGTACTTTATTTTCCCAATTTAAACACACTGTAACTCTGTTTTTTCGATAAAGTACATTTTCATCTAAAGCAGTATGGTTTGGGCAATGTCTATCATTGATGTGTTACAAGTGGTCCAATTTTACTTTAAACTATTAATTATTGTCTTCATCCAGTCTGCATGAATGTACTTTGTACTAGGCATTATAATCCTAATCAATCTAATTCCTATCATTGAAGAAGTCAATATTTATCTGTATTGTCCCAAGTACTTGATTTGATGTGGAATATTTTCAAATTCTAATTTCAAATTCATTTATTTCACATCTCTTTAAAAAATAAAAATGTATACAGAAATAAACAATTTAAGAACAACATTGTACAAAAATAGACAAGGGAAACTGTACAGCAATATAACCATACATCCAACCAAATGAGGAATTACCGCTGCGAGATAAGCGCCGGCAAGCGACTTTGGCTGGAATTTTGCCCCGAATGACCTTTACTATATAATACACAAAGGAAAACACGTGTGCGTACAAACATGTTCTTATTACAAACAAAGCCGCCCGCCGGCGCTTATCTCGCAGCGGTAAGCCCTCACATCGGGTACTACCCTTATAAAAATGTACCATGGTATTACCATGATTTTCAGTACCGTGGTTAGCATGGTTCTTATGGTAAATGGTAATTTCGACACAGAACCATGGTAACCATGGTACTGAAAACCATGGTAACATCGAACTATGGTAACCATGGTTCGGTGTACCATGGTTCTCAGTACCATGGTAACCATGGTTCTTTGTCCAAATTACCATCCACCATAAGAACCATGGTTACCATGGTTCTCATGGTTCTCGGTTACCATGGCTCTCCCGTACCTTTCGTTACCATGGTTCTCCTGACCTTTCGTTACCATGGTTCTCCCATACCTTTCGTTACCATGGTTTTCCCTTACCTTGGTTACAATGGTTCTTGTACTACAATGTTACCGCACTTACACAGGCGCCTTTCCATTGTGCCTGTAGCTAAATAAAAAGATAGCATTGAATATATTGCGTGATTGATTTTTTTTTTTGTATCATTTGAAAATCTACTACCTCAATGCACTTTCAACACAGTATTCCTCACAAAATCTGCCAGCCCTTGTTTATTTAACTTTGAAAGAGCATGCTGGTCTGCAAAGTAGACACAAAAATGACAGGAGCTGGCATGAAGTTCACTTCCAACACAATTATCCATTTTCTCGAGGTTCAGCTACTTCTCTCGCAAACATCCGTTAACCAAAGACATCACAATCATGTTGATTCATCTGTATCATATTTAACAGTGTTTGGCAAGAGCTTAAACCGCGGGTTGAAAAATGACCATTATTGTTGAATGATCATATGACGTATCAAACATCCCCCTATCTAAGTCTTGATCTTTTTTTCTTTTTTTTAACTTTGATTCACGAGAGAACAAAAGGGCTTCCAACAAATAACAATGGAACCAATATGTATACTTTTTTTAAAGTGTTTGAGCTAAAATGCGTGATTGTATTGGCTTTGTGCGTTGATTTGTAAAACCACTGAGTGAACTTTGCTGCTTTGGAAGTTATTTTTTCTGGAAAAATGGATCATTTGCGTGGGAGTGACAACGAGGATAGATTCTTTGAACATTCTTTGTCTGACGGAGAAGAAAATCTGCCTGAGTTTCAAGAGGAACTTGAGGAAAAGATGAAGTTCCTGAAGTTCCTGCTGCTGCTGCTCCTGGAATATTGCCTACACTACTGACTGTTTCAGCCTGCCTTTCCAGATCCAGTGAGACTGAGAAAAGTTGAGACAATGAATTTTGTCGGCGTTCGTGATAATCAGGAAGACATCGAAGAAAGACTTGGCCACAATCATTGTCAACTCTGTTTGTTGCTACGGCAGCCAGCCAGTGAAAATGAACTCGTTTAATCAAATTATGGAAATGCAAGCATTACTTTAAACAAACAGAACTTTGTTAGTCCTGGCTCATTTTTCCTGGTTGAGGTATCATATGAAAGGGCAGAAGTTGAACTTTCTGGAAATGTGATTTTCTCTTTGAAATTCAGATACCGCCCGCCAAATGACTTTTTGGTTTCCTCTCTTCAAATTGTTTTAAATCACTCATGCGTGAAATATGCATCATATGAGTTGCATCAAATGAAAGAGGGGATCTAAGCTTTACAAATATGTGTCATTTATTAATTATAATTGCGATCAAGTTATGATAAAAAATCGATAATTCTCGGATTCGTTTTTTCTGGGACGCACTGTATAGCGTAGCCTCTAATTTCAAATAATGTATTTCATATCACATACTTACTTAAGGTTCCGGACCAAGATCCATCTAATACCAGGGAAAACGTTTTCGACACGTTGGTAGAGCGGAATCCGGGTTACGACCCCGATTTACCAAAGTATAGATATATTGAATGCTATGAGAGGCATGGCTGTTTCTATAGGCTCAAGGGGACGTTGCATCCTGCCATGACCCCGAGAATCAGTATAGAAATAGCCATGCCTCGAATATTGTTAAGCAGTCAATATATCTTTTATAAACCTAATTCACACAACAATCTACAAAGAATTCTTGCCTTATCCTTTTCTTGAGTAAAGATTGGTTAAAACATCACAGAAAATCTGAGACACTGTTAATCTTCGCTGGAAAGTTGCCTGAAAGTTACGATCATTCGGGAATCGCACACACTAAGCGACCAAATCGCACACACACTGTATGGTATCCGCGCTCGCACAAAGAAATTTTTTACACGTAAACCAATGGGGATCTCAGCAAAAATTTATCTATTTTCCCGTTACCCGGGGCAACGGGAATCTTTCTCATGAACTATTGACCGTTACTGGCATTGTTCGTTTCTTAACGGACATGGCTAAAATCACGACTCCAATTTCGACCAATCAGATGGCTAGATTTCTAAAGAGAAGTATATAATAAGTATTATCAAATTCCTATATCACGTTATACTTTTTCATATGTTATATATCCTATGCAATTTCACTTTTCTTTCGATTTGCTTTTCAGATTTGTATTTTTAATTTCCCTTTATGATTCAATTTAGTAATTTACCTTTTCTATGTTAATCATAGGCACGGGATGATGAACGCATGCAATGGTTATGTTATCATTCAGGAAAGTCATTTATCGACGGAGAGATTAAGAATAGTGATTTCCATGTATAAATATGAAATTGCGTCTAGAATTAACTGAGTGACAGACATTATAGAGGGAGAGAATTCAGAGAGAATGAACCTTGTTTGGTTTTTAGTCAAGAAAGATTTTATAAAAGGAGGTCGTGTTATTTTTCGTTACAATGTAGCATTATGATCTTGCATTCAATCTTTATAAATGATAATACTGCGGACAGTGTATTGTATAATATATTTGAAAATAAATTATAAGAAGAGGGAGGAAGAATTAACACGATAGCAAGAGCTTTCCTAGAATAATGAGGGTGGCTTAGGGGGCCTTTTGGGTCTGGGGCTGGGGGCTTGGGGGGGGGGTTCTTGCACTCATTCTTTACATACCTCTCGTAGAAATCTTTGGAAGGCTGGGAAGGACTGCCCTCTTTTCTGCACTATCGCAAAGATCAAAAGCTTCTGAAAGATAAGCCTAAGGCAATTTCGATCTTCGACGAATATACATACATAAATTTAGATTGTTATATATTGATGGTATTTGGTACATTATGTGTTTTTTATGCAAGTAGATCTACGCCAATTTTCTGTGTTTTGATGGATCAATGTAATTAATAGACAAATGACCATATTGTATAGGATGTATATACACTCAGTCGAAGATCCTATATATTTCAAAATGTTAGATTAACATTTTTAAATGCTGGCTTCACCCTTTTTACTTTAGGGTTGGGCCTGCATGGCATGTTTAAAGTGTAAAAGCCCCTCTAAAGTGTTTAGAGCCCCGCAAATTTGATGGCAAAATTTCACTTAAAGTGTTTCATAATATGAATCAGGATGTCATTTAAGACACATTTCTGCAAGGATTTTGCCACAACAAATGTGTATGTTAAGTCGAATATTGATGAAAGGATAACAAATTTAGGTTTTCTGCGTACAACAGAAAACCCAAATTATGTATGCTATGATCAATATTTGTCCTCAAACACATTTAGTTGGGGGAAAAATCTTTGCAGAAGTGTGTCTTAAATTACATCCTATTTCACATTATGATACAATTTAAGTTAAATTTTGCCATCAAATTTGTGGCGAATTTGGAGCTCCCAACACTAATTTAGAGGCGCTTTGGTTTGTAGTATTTTCCTCATTTCATCCTTTTCCATTTCTCAGTTTCATTTCTTAGTTTGCAAAACTGATTAGGGAGGACATTGCCCTCTGATATATACCAGGCACTACCACTCCTATATAATTTATTTATCAGCAAGTGTCAACTTAATGGCGGCATTGCCCCTGTACTCTGCAATTACCAATGATTCACTCTAATACTTCCCAGAATTGGTATCAATACTCTCTTTGTTTTCATCCGACTTCGAAAGGAGGAACAGAACAACATCATCTTTCTCATATACACTTCTCAAAGTTTTCTCAACGAGTGAACACGTATATTTGAGAACATCGTCTTTACAGTCTGAATTTGTTCCTTCATTCACTGTGAATAAATTTCCTTTTTATCTTCACATCTACTTTTCTCTACAATTCACACAGAGAACAATTCCAAATTATAGCTTGTGCTGCCCAAGTTTAGTTTTTGTGTTAAATAATAATAATAAGATATTTCTATACCGCAAATTGCAAAATGCCTCTAAGCGGTTTAGAAGGAAAATAGTTGAGAAGTAAAGGAAACAGAATTTGCATTACAAATTAAATCAAATCAATTAACATTAAAACTTTGCAAATGAAAATAATACATGTTCATAATTACAAATCGCTTACAACAAAAATACAAATAGTTCATAAATCAATAGTATCCTACGTTAATCTACACAAAATACAAAAGGCAAAAGGTCAGAGGGCTATTCAAGAACAAGACTTAAAGAGATGTGTTTTTAGCATTGTTTAAAATGTATTTAAAGAACTGGCATTGTGAATTTCATTGAAGGGCAGTGGCGTAATGAGCAAAAAGGTTTAGGGGGACTGGCAGACAAAAAATCCGCATCCCCCCCCCCTCTTACATGCAGGCCCCGCTGAACGTTTTTCAAAGTGGGTGGGGGGAGGATAAAGTATTTACGATCAGATAGAGCGTAGTGTAAATTGGCGTGGGGTCTAGGGGCAAAGCCCCGGTAGGGGTCAAGGGGCAGAGTCCCCGGAAGCTCAGGGGGTATGGGCATGTAATTACGGTCAGATGAGCATTATTTTGTGACACTGGCAGGTCACTAATTGGCGTGGGGTCCAGGGGGCGGAGCCCCCGGAAGCTCAGGGGATTTAAGCATTTTTATAACGGTCATTGAGCATACAGGTGCCCGCCTTAGGCCCTCTGGTGGGGTCGAGGGCGGAGCCCCAAGCTCAGGGTTTTAGGCATTTAATTACGGTCAGATGAGCATATTTTGATACCTATTTGTGACACTGGCAGGTCACTAATTGGCGTGGGGTCCAGGGGCGGAGCCCCGGCTCAGGGGTTTAGGCAATAAATTAGATGAGTCCAGGGGCCTGACAGGGCCATTGGTTGGGTCCAGGGGCAGAGCCCTGGAAGCTCAGGGTTTTAGGCGTTTAATTACGGTCAGATGAGCATATTTTGATACCTTATTTGTGACACTGGCAGGACACTAATTGGCGTGGGTCCAGGGGGCGGAGCCCCCAGAAGCTCAGGGGTTTTAGGCATTTTATAATTGTCAGATATGCATTCAGGGGCACGCCTTGGGGCCCCTGGTGGGGTCGAGGGGGCAGAGCCACCGGAAGCTCAGGGGTTTTAGGCAATGAATTACTGTCAGAAGAGTATCCAGGGGCCTGACTTAGGGCCATTGGTTGGGTCCAGAGGGCAGAGCCCCTGGAAGCTCAGGGGTTTTAGGCGTTTAATTACGGTCAGATGAGCATATTTTGATACCTTATTTGTGACACTGGCAGGTCACTAATTGGCGTGGGGTCCAGGGAGCGGAGCCCCTAGAAGCTCAGGGGTTTCAGGCATTTTATAACGGTCAGATAAGCATTCAGGGGCCCGCCTTAGGGCCTGGTGGGTCGAGGGGCCAGGGCGGATCCAGCCGGCGGCAAGGAGGGCCTAAAGGGGCCCACTTGCGAAATTTGAAAATCGTGCGGTCGATTTTTCGCTCAGTGGGGGGTAGTGAGCAAAAAAGAAAATTTGGCACCGAAAAATTTTTTCCGCCACCCCACCCTTGGGCGCCAGGAGGGCCCAACTTCTTTTTTCAAAAAGGGTGTTTTTACCTGTTTTTTCTAGGGAGGGCCCGGCTAGCCCCTGGATCCGCCACTGGAGGGGCAGAGCTACCGGAAGTTCAGGGTTTTAGGCATTTGATTACGGTCAGATGAGCATATTTGATACCTTATTTGTGATACTGCCAGGTCACTAATTGGCGTGGGGTCCAGGGGCGGAGCCCCGGAAGCTCAGGGTTTTAGGCATTACATAACGGTCAGATGAGTATCCATGGGCTCGCCTTAGGGCCCTTGTCTAGGTCCAGGGGCAGAGGCCCCGGAAGCTCAGGGGTTTTAGGCATTTAATCACGGTCAGATGAGCATATTTTGATACCTCATTTTTTGTGACACTAGCAGGTCACTATTCTTTCTTTCTCTCTCTTCTTCCTATTTCTCTTTAGTATACTTTTTCCAAAAAAGTGGGGAGGGGGGGGGGCGGAGCTCGAGGCCCCGGATCGAGCCCCATCGTTCTGCGGGCCCTGCCAAGTAGGTCTCTAAATAAGCATATTTCTTGCCTGACAGTAAATTTAGGAATTTGTAATTTTCCAACAAACGCATAAAAAAGTATAATTTACTAAAAAGTGAGGAAAAATGTCGAAAAATTATGTCATTTCAGCAACATTTGTAAATCACCGGTATCGAATAGAAATGAACCACGTTTGAATGTTATTGTGACACTGGCAGGACTCTAATTGGCTCCCCATCAGTACGCCAGTGGCCCCGATCTACACCTTGTTGGCGGGAAAAATCGCAACTGATCTCCCTACCTATCTTCTTTCTCTTTCTTTCCTTACCTTTCCCTCCCCTTCCCTTTCCCTTCCCTTCCTTCTCTCTCTTTAGGTTTGCTAGGGAGGCAAGGGCCTTTCGGCCCCGATCCACATGTTGTTGGCGGGATTAATCGCAACTGATCTCCCTTCTTTTCACCCTTTTCTTTTCTTCTTCCTCTTTTTGTTCCCTTTTAGCTCTCCTCTTTCCCTTTCCCTTCTCTCCTTTTTTGGCGGGGGGGGGAGGCAAGCCTTTGGCCCCCGATCCACAACTTGTTGGCGGAAAATTGCAACTGATATCCCCTTCTTTTCTTTTCTTCTTCCTCTTTTTTTCCTTCCCTTTATCTCCTCTTTTCTTTTTTCTTTCCCTTTCCTTCCTTCTCTCTTATTTTTTTGATGGGTGGGGGGGGGCATCAGCCTGGGAGGCAAGGCCCTTTCGGCCCCGATCTCCTTCGTTTCCCCCTTTTTTTTTCTTTTCTTCTTCCTCTTCTTTCTTTCCCTTTCTCTCCTCTTTCCATTTCCCTTCTTTTTCTTCTCTCTCTCTCTCTTGTTTTTCTTTTTCTTTGCGGGGTGCCGGGGCCGCTCGCCCCTGGATCCGCGCCTGTGAACATTCCCTCCGGAAATGACCCTCCTCGCCACATCCAAAACAAACCCTGGGCGCAGGCGACTGCGCATCCCCCCTCGTACCGCCTCGAGCTGCCGCGATCTTCTCTAAGCTCTTCTCTATAGGCCGGACATGCGGGTATCCAGACTTTTCGCTAAACTGGATATACGGTTATCTACTAGTGTTACTGTTAGTGGCCACTAAGGCCCATTACAGGCATTAGTGACTATAAAAAATATTTGCTCTTCCTGGCTATTTGGGAATGTGTCAGTTTGCAACAGAAATGGAGAAACGCGCATTTTGTTGAAAATCATGTGATATCACAAACATTTATAAATCACTTGTATAGAATTGAAAATAAGTCATGGTTTAATTTTATTTGGGGGCTAGCGCCCCCCCCACCAGTACGCCAGTGTTGAAGGGGGATATTGTTCCAAAGAAATAAATTATGGAATAATGGCGTGGGGTAATGCTAGTAAATACCTTACTGATAAAATGTTTACCTTACAAAAGAAAAACATAAGAATTATACATAATGCTCCTACTCGTTCACATACTGATCCTTTGTTTTATGAGTCAAAAATTTTGAAATTTTCAGACTTATTTCTTTTTCAAACAGGACAGTTCATGTATAAATTGAATAAAAGCGAACTTCCACACACATTCATCAACATGTTCACAAAAAACAGCGCCATTCATAATTACCCAACCAGGCAATCCAACCGTTTCCACCTTCCCCGTACCCGCACTCTTTTCGCACATAAAACAATTTCTTTCTACGGTCCGAAATACTGGAACTCACTTAGCAACGATATAATTAATTCTTTAAGCTTAAACTGCTTCAAAATCAAGTTGAAAAAAAATATTCTCGAAACATATAAAGAAAATTCAAATTGAGCGATCGGGACCCAACTCTCTTTCTCTCTCTCTCTCTCTCCCTTTCTCTCTACCTCTCCGTCTTTCTTTCTCTCTCTTTCTCTTTCTTTCTTTCTGTCTCTCTCTTTCTTCCTTTCTCTCTCTCTCTCTCTTTCTCTTTTTTAATTACTTTTATCTTTCTCTTTTTCTTCCCACACAGACGCGCCAGCTTTCTCCTCTCACTCTTCTTCCATCTTCATTTTCTTTTCTGCATCTCCATATACCATTGGCACCATATCACCTCTCACACTTAGATATTTTTTCCTTACGATATTTGTCTTAATTTCATTTTCTATCTTTAAAGAGATCTATTCTACTCGCTATTTGAGGGATCCACACTAAACAAGCCCTGCTTCTTAGTGGACCTCTCCATTTCCTCAATTTTAGTATACAAAAAATAATACATAAAAATAAAACAACTTAAAGAATCATAATATTTACTTTCCATGTTAACTCTGTATTTTTTAATAATCCAAATTATGAATAATGTTTTAGTCATTGATTAGTATTTTCGTCACGCTTGATTTGATTCTTTTGCATTGCATACTGTATATTGATTTGTATATTCATGTTGTATACTATACAATTATTGTTTACTGCATATTGAATTGTATTGTGTTTGCAATGATGCTAGAAAAAATGGAAATGAAATAAACTAAACTGAAACTGAAATTACAACTATAATGTATACAATTCGCATTCTGACTATTGAGATATTTATTCGTAACAGATAAAACACAATTCGCATTGCAGGGCGCTTCACAAAAATATGCATAAAGTGGTTATACATTAGGAAAATGGCCAACTCTACAAAATGTAGCCCCCCACCTAGTCTGCCAGCACAGAATCTAATTTGATCTTTTGCCACAATCCCTAAGGCGTTCAGCAGAGCCTAGATACGATTGTCAGTCTCGATCTGGCTGCATGTGACAGAAGCGGCTAAAGTGCAGAGACTGTTGTAGTCTCACAGTGCAGACATTAGGGATTTTTAGATTTGCACGTCGACGTAGTGGACTGCCACGTGTGCCATTCTTTCAAGGCACTGGCCCGTGCCCGGCAGTGCCTTAAAATGACGTCACATTACCTTAAAAGGATGTCACCGTGGCAGTCCACGTTCTCGTCGTGTAAAATCTAAACGTCCCTACTGTTACGCACAACTCCTGACGAGGGTTTGTGCGTGCAAAACTTTACCCCCCTCCCTTCATCAATACACCTCAAAATCATCACACACAATATTCGTGGAGCTTATCGGTCCGGTGACCTTTCTGAAGAGCGCCCCAGCTTAATTGTTTACCTTTGTTGCATATGCATGGTATATGCCATTTTCCTGGCCCGCGTCTAAGAAGATCGACCTTTGAAATAATGTAAGTATAAAACGCGTGTAATAATTCAGGTATTCATAGGATTTATATTGCATTTGATTTAAAACGACATTTTTTCCTCCTTAAATGTCAACATATATATACTTAAATGTATTATACTAGCCTAGCTGAACAATATTCATGCGCCGTTCTATATACTACGGTACGTGTGTGTATATGTTTCTCTCGTACAACTAATGTTTGCAGGGAACGGTAGGCCTATGTGTTGTGCATGCATGCATTTTTGCAAAGTCATGATGTACGTTCAGGTATATACGTGCCTTGTCGCACTTGCTTCGGGGCACGAACACTAATTCAATGCAATCCAGTCAAGAGTGCGTGCATACAATATGTGTATTTTATAGTATTATTTCCGTTAGGTGAAATACATGTGATTTATGAATGTTTGTATGGCTACTTTCGAACAACATGTATTTACAGATAGGCCTATCGCTCAGCCGTAGGCCAGCTGATAAGTATATAGGCCTATACAGGGGCGGATCCAGCCGGCGGCGAGGGAGGGGACCAAAGAAGGGGCCCACTTCGCGAGAAAATTTTGGGGCAGTGAGCTGCGCATATTTTTTTGTTTTTTTGGTTTGCCCCCGAAAATTTGAAAATCGCGCCGGCCGATTTTTCGCTCAGTGGGGGCGGGGGGTTGGGAAGAGTGAGCATCAATTTTTTTGCCAGGAGGGCCCGTCTCCTTTTTTTAAACAAAAAAGGGCTATAAAATTTAAGTGTTTTTGGCAGGAGAGGCCCCCCTGGATCCGTCACTGGGCCTATATATAAATTATAATTATCATCTAGCCCGTGCGGCTATAGATATCCTGGATTAAACTTTAAAGTATTTGGAAATGATGTCCATCGTACTACATGTACTAGAAAATTCCAATGTGCCTCAATTAACATGACCCCCTTCCCCTCTCCGGATCGGAGTGGACACGCATGTGATGATGATCATATTGATGATCGATGCGATTGAGGTATATCTTATTCTCATCCGCCACGTACTTTCCATAGTCTGCAAGCACTGAGCCTATATAGATCTGTCAGTTTCTGGTTGTGTCAAATCGATCGGCTAAACAACTACAGAGCCTATATTGTACGTAGGCTCATTGTGCAGACACTGTTACGCACGACTGACAAGGGTTTGAGCCTGCAAACTATATATACTTTCCATGCTATGCAGACAAACGCAAATATATTGCCTCAACATTACGTGATATCATATGATGAGGATAATGCGTATGATGATGATATTGAAGGTGAAAAATGATGGTGATGGCAGGGAGATCGAACTAACATATCTCCCTGGTGATGGTGATAACGGTGACAACATTGATAGTAGTACGTGATCATGATAAATGACGATGATATGATGATTACTAAATTACTATGTTGTAGTGATGATGATGATAACGGTGACGATGATGATGCCGACGATGATGATGATGATGATGATGAAGAAGGGGGTGATGATCATCATTATATAGCCATATGTTTATCGTCATTCCTGATATGTCTCTTACGACTGTTCTCATTTTCATATTAATTAAGATTCTCATTTTCATTATCGTACATGTACGTATACTCGAATACATAATGTTACAATATGCCATATATTTTAACATATTTTCATTTTTTATACATTTAAAAATTTGCTTGATTTCACACCATTGTTTTCCACAGATTATTCACCTGACATTCCAGTGACAAGAAAATAAAATCCCTCTCTTCAAAATGACGGTTATGGCAGGTCTTCCCGCTGATTTTGGCTATGTGATCCTCACAGCCGTGGCCAGTGCCTTCATGGTCGGCTACCTCGCAGAGCGAGTCGCTTTTGCTCGTAAGACACATAAAGTAGAGGTGAGAAAATAATTCATCTGGAATAAAGCTGTAGTGCCCCATGCCCCCTCCCCCGCCCCCGCCTCTCTCTCTCTCACAAAGCTATAAGCTTTGGAGATAGCACTTGTACAAATTGAACCCAAATATGCACAGATCCTTTAAACATGATTGATAAGTCCCACTTTGTCCTTTTTAGAATAATCACTGCCAAAGTGATGGTGGTTTTTCATGAATACCTTTTATTTTCTCTCTTGAAAAGAATACTTCCACCTGCATGTCATCGTAGAATGTAGCTTTCATGAACAAGTATCCAGCAGTCGTCTCGATGTGTTTTACAATTTTGGCACAAAATGACCTTTATCTGCCCAAGCCCAAATAGTATCTCCGAAGTGGCTTATCCCGTTGACTTTGGAGTCCTCTTTGCTCGCAAGGTAAATAAAGCAGAGGAGAAAAAATATATTGAATTATTAATTTAGAGTGAAGCTCCCCCTCCCCTCTCCCCCTTCTCTCTCTCGCTCTCTCTCTCTCTCTCTCTCGCTCTCATTTTGAAAAGATAACTGCCATGGTCGTCCGTTTCTGTTTTTATTTTCCTTCTTCCATGCAGTATCCTACATTTTACAGCCCAGACAACCAGCTGTTTAACTGTTTCCAACGTGCTCATGGGAATACGTAAGTATTAATTAAGTGAGTCACTGAACGGTGACCCAATCCGATAGAAAATCCAAATAGACCGATTTACTAACATATTCAAATGTTATGCATACATTTTAAGGTTGATCTTGACAACCTGAAAGCTTGCCAGACATAGCAACACATGATGCATTCAGACTGGATTCCAAGTCAGTTGTAGCTCATTCATTAATAACAGATAAATGGAATAACTCGTTACTAGGTCGCTAGGAAACAAACAACCAATACATTTGAATATGTTGAATGATAGTGATAATGATTTATCTATACTTTACATCATTGATGCGGGTTTGTTGGGGGTTCTTTTCTTTCTTGTCGGAAAGGCGATGTTTATTACATAAGAAGCAAACAGTACCATTGGTATTCATTCAAATTAAGTATTATTCATTCAATGTATAGATTACAAAAAATGAAAAGTAAAGAATTATTAGGGACATTCATTCAAAATATGATTCATTCAAGGGTATAGATTAAACATTGATGGTTTCCTTCAGTTTACGGTTTATATACTCATTTCTGAAAGTTTGATCTAACGTTTGTTATATTATCTAACCACATCCTTTTCACCCTCATTTTTTGTTTTATAATTTCCCAGTTTGGAGAATTATCCTCAGTTCCTGATGTTTCTTCTTCTCGCTGGTATTGGTTTTCCGGTAGGTTAAAAGCCCGAATTATCTACTTCCAGTGGACTGGAATCCATCATTGTTTAAGGCCCTTCAGCAACTTTAGGGGCCGTAATGAAGTTCTATTTGTATTCATGCAAATAATAATGAACTCATCATTCAATTTACCGAGTCGGGTTTGGATCTTTCCCATGCTCCGCAGGGCGCAGGGAGACCCGTACGGTATATAGGAAATCTGAAAAAGAATCACTATATGATACGTTTACATTTTGAAATAATTAAAATCAAAGGTACTATTTGGCATTACCTTAATTATTCCAAAACGTTGGTGGGTTTTAATTCATATTATCCTAACCCCAAGGACAAAAAAACCCGGACAAAATTGACCCCATGACCGTTAAACCCCAGACAACTACCACCTTGGGACAACTACCACCAGGGACAACTAAACCCAAGGACTTTCTCCGGACTCAGCTGCATTTTATTTTTATTAGTCATTTAGTTTTATGTTCAGAGTTTTGTACAATTCATTACTTTCTTGTGCAAGAAGCCTCTGGAATATGAATGGCTCTCGTCTTTTCGAAGATTAGTGGTTCGAGAGTATTCCGAATACACAAACTTCCTTTACCAGGGCCAAGTGGTTTCATATTCCAAAGTAAATAAGGTTTATAATTCCAAATATTTGGTGCATTACTTCGAAGATTCGTTCTTCCGGATGTTTGTTATTCCGAAGGGTCTTTTATTCGAAGGGCCATTATTCGGATGATGAAATAGGATATATTCATAATTCCGAAAGTGAAATGGGGTTCATAAATCCGAAGAATTGTACAGGTGTAATTCCAAAAGTGACATTAAGGTTCATAATTCCGAAAATGATAGGGTTCACAATTCCGAAAATTAAAAAAGGTACTATTCGAAGGTTCGTTATCTCATTATTTTCAGAAATACGAACCTTCGAAATATCGTACCTTCGGATTAATGACCTGCAGAATAAGGATCCTTCGGAAAAATGAACCTTCGAGAAAAAAAAACGAACCGTCTAAAAATGCTCCTTGACCCTGACCTAGCCTAGCTATTACAAAGACTTTCAAGAAATCAACTCGAAGCCAATTTCAAATACCCGGCTGCATATACATGTATCTTCTAGATACCATGTTCGGATGACGTAACACAGCATTGTTACGTTCGCTCATCTCGATAGGTAATGTTCAAAGCTCTGGATATTTTCTTAGGGTGATTTTACGAAAGTGTTTGAGATTGTGTTCCTAGTATTTCATTCTTTGTTTTCCAGAGAGCTTCATCGGTGCTGGGAGCCATCTGGATCGTGAGTCGCATCAGTTATGCTCATGGTTACTACAGTGGAGGTGAGTATATATGCCTGCGATATTTAGACGCTTGGTAGTGGGATATCAGAGGGAAATCGACGCCATTCGGGTGTTTACCCAATAGCAGGTGTTGTCAATCACCAGGATTAACCTTCAGTTTTATTACCAACATGCCTTATGTTATGCTCTGATTTTTCCACCCATTCCCCCATATGATAGAGTCATTATCTCATCCGAAGACTCTCCGAGAGACTAGTTGGTATTTCTTGATAGGACTACGGGTTTGCTGTGTGCAGACTTGCACACTCATTAATGATATTCCTACCAAGTCTGGTATCAGCAAACTATGACCTTCTGCACATGGAAACGACGACCCTCGCCCGTTAATCTCGTGCTTTCACAATAATACCTCAGTCATACCGCCACACCGACTACACACTTACTCCAAATCGACTGATTTTTTAAATACTATTTCTGCTGTCGGTCTACTGTTGGTCTTGCTGGTGTGACGACGTATCAAGACACCACTCAGTCACGCCCACTCACATACACATCCACATAATACATTACACGCAAACCTTTACGCGCACACACTATAACAATATTAAATGTTTTGCTCTTGCAGTTTCGGGTTGAATGTGTTCCACACACAGACAAAATTGCATTGCGATAAATAGATTAGAACCTATTAAAGAGTCTCATGAACTATAAATTTTCTTTTATTATTTATTTTAGAATATAAAACGTTTTTATACGATTTTAATTTAATTTTGATACGATTTTAATTTAATTTTGATAAACCTTTTCTATTTCTACGTCAAGTCTTGTCACTATGTTTTAATATTTTTTTTAAGAATTACTAGTGTCATTGTCGTATCATGTCATTTATTTTTTAAGTATAGATTAATGACTGAATGTAAGAATAGATCGGAAATAAAGGAAGTAAATTAAATGAACAATATCCATTAATTAATGTAATTTCGTTAAACTAAATGAACCATAGCCATTAATGTTGTTAAACTAATCTAATAGTTCAATTTTTAATTATCATCAATTACTTGTTCACTAACGAAATAATTCAATTAATAAGATATTATTCTGGATGATTTTTGTTAGTGTACGATCATAATTGCAGCAATGGCACAATAATTAAATACCGGCAAGTTTTCATTCTACATGTATACCTTATCTATTTTTATTCCACCAGAGCCCGGTAAGAGGATGTGGGGAGTCTATGGGTACATCGGACTTCTGGGTTTGATCGGTCTCTCTGTCACCAATGCACTTCGCCTTCTTGAATTTATCTAAGGCGCCACTTTGTGTACCTTCCGAGCAAAAAGCAATCACTTTCCCCTCCAGGAAATACTGATGAAACATTACCTCTCTTCTCTCCGTCTCTCCGTCTCGCTCTCGCTCTCACAATTTGATGTGTTGCTTTACTCTTGTATACAGATTTCATTGAAAGATGCTAAGAGACTAACGCTATGTTTACTCGTGTTTCAATGATAGAATCTATTATATGGGACTACAAAACGTTTGTAAAAGGCAATGATGACCTTAAAGAGAACAAATAATACTTCAATACCGTTAAGATACTGTCTTTTAGTGTCTTTTACCGAATTTTTGAAGAAAAATATAGAAATCATTTCATTATGTATTGTTTTCCATCTTTACTAATTCATCTTGAATAGCTCCCCCATTTCAGTTATAATTTAACCTCGTTTTTTTGTCTAGTGGTCGTAAAAGACAACATGACAAATTATGTTTAGTTAGGTCTTTCAAGTATCTTTATACATGTACCTTACTTGCTTGCTCAAGACGGGTGCCAGGGAATTATACACCCAACGACTTGTATATATGCACCTCAGCTAGATTAGATAATGTCATCATATCCTACGATTTTTTACATTGTGTATTTAACATCGTGTATTTGCATGTGTATGAGCAGCCTTTTCTTAAGCGTATTTTACCAAATTAAACACTCATCATTGCAACGTTATTGCTGTTAGCTCTGTACTTTCATTCCAATCAGAATTAATACATTGTCAGGAGTCTCTGTTTCGGATAATTTTGTAATAAATTGTGTGGAATTAAATCCATCCCGAGTAAATGTGTATTTCTTCTTCTTTTATGAGGTGGGGGAAGTGGTTGTGTTGTTGTTGTTGTTGTTAAGTTTTGTTAGATAAACCAAAAATAGCATGAGCATTATGTTGGTTAACATGAAAAGTCTTGAAACTCTGCATGAATGCTTTATCTGTAGTTGTGATGAACAAAAATGAATAACTGAATGAGTTCAGGAATGTATGTTGGCATATTTGAAATTAGAAGACACTTTCGCTCATTGGATAATTTGCTGTTGCCCCTCTCCAAATCATAATGGGATAGCGATGAAAGTGATGCTAAAAAAAAGATTTATGGAATTCTACATCAAAATGTGAACAGAATCCCTTTGTATTTCATTATTGTTATGAATATATATTTATATAAGTAGAATAAAGACTTGTATATCATCATTATACTTAATCTTTAATGAGTCGTAATAGACAAAGATATTTACCCATTCATTATACACATCCATTAATCCAATACTGTATGCTCGAAAAATAATGACAGGTACATACATATTAGTAATTATCTTTCCTCTTGTATATAATCAAATTTATTTTCTTCTTTCAGACAAACGTTCTGTTCTAAAGAGGTATTCTTGTTTCAACATATAACGAGATATCCATACAAGGTGACTAACATGTACAAACATTAAGTCTTGATAAATCACATATAATTCTATCACAAAATATCATTCTAATTATAAATGATGAGGATTTGCTAGTACTTTGTAAGTGGGGATATAACCATGGATTGCATCAATTAAGTTTTTGCAGTTCAGTCAGCTTTAAATCCTAAACTAACCCAGTCACAGAAAAATGCATAATATACAGTCGAACCTCATTTAAATGAACAATGCTAAATCAAACTCTGATTATACATGTACATAACATAGTACATGTACATGTAATTGTCCCGTTCCCACTCTTTTCATTATATTCACATTGTGTTTTTGAGCCCTAATATCACAGATTTTGAAATACATGAAGGTATTTCCCTTGGTCGCATGTTAGACTTGTTTGTTAGAATAAGGTTCCAGTCTAATTTCCACATATAATTACTAAACCCTCTAGTGATTTAATATATATGTGATTGAATATTACTGAAGCACAATGCACTCATCGCCTTACAGAGGGTTCAGATGGAATGGAATAATATTGCATTATTACAATGATACAGAGATACAGAGAATATCAAGACATCTGTCTACCAGCTGCTTGAAAGATATTTCTCTTCACAATCAGTTTGATCACAAAAATATACACTGTCACTGTAATGTAGTGCACATTGGGCAAGGAATAATTGGTAACAATATACATCCCTGGGGATTCCCTGTACAGTTAATTTATTTCAAAAATTAAAAAAAAACATGCTGCCTTGATAGACAAACCAACTTAACATCAAATGTGAAGTTCTAGAATTACATCATAATGATTTCTCCAATCAAAACACATTTATTAAGGTATTTGTGCAAAGCTATTTCTGCAAAGCTAGGATTACACAACTCAAGATAATATACCATTAATGCACTACATTGTTCAGCTATAAACAAACCTCACAATTGCTCAACTAATGGTTTTGTTGAGTTCAGATGTAGTTATAAGCAATATAAATATATTTTTCTTTGAGCCTAATTAAGTGCACCTTTTGCTATACTAATTGAAAGTTAATCAAGAATTACACAGTGACGGTGGAGTACAGTGGAATCTAACTATCAAGAACACTACAATAGCATCCTCTCGTTAGAAAAAAAATAGGTTTTGCCAGTTCCAGTTCTTTGCAATTTCGGCCTATTTCTCTTAAATCCCTGATGTAGAAAGTTTCATTATATTTAACAATAATTAACATATATTAAGAACAATAATAATAATTTCCTTGGTCCCACAGGCCCCGTTTTCTACAAGAATTTAAAACCTGATGCTGGGATTGAGCTTTTGCTTAAAATCAGTTTTACCAGAGGTAGTCTGAGGTCTAAGTTTTCCTTTGTTAGTATTCTAAGACCCAGGTTCATGCAGGTTCAACTGTATTAGACCTAGGAGTTTGTTGTAATGAGGTTCCACTGTAGTTTATTCTGAGACGAGGAGTTGGTGCACTACTGCACTTGTCGGGTACATTGCAGCATTCGGAGGGCAGACCTAATGGTCATTGACATCAGGCCCATTGTTCCTACGTAACCAAAAGATCCACGCCTTCTCTTGTTTGGGTCTGGGAGGGCAGATAGAACGGAAGAAGAAGACGAGGGTGATGAGGAAGAAAGAACAAAATTATACAAATATAAGAAGGAAGTGGTAGGAAAAAAAGGAAGAGGAACAAAAGTTGAAAGTAAAGGAAACAGAGCATTAGAGAAGAAAAATTGAGGAAAAAGAAGAAGAATAAATTATTTAAAAACAAAAGATGAAATGAATATGGGCATAGAAATTAATTAAAGGCAAAGGAAACAACAGAAAGAAGAAAGAACAGGATAATTATGATATAAAATAACGAGAGATTCAAAATAAGAAACTGGACACCAATCAGAGACATAAAGATAATCATAAGTTCTCTTTTAATGATGTTATATCATATAACCTTTTTGAAATTGGTCCATTTAATTTACTCTCATTATACACATGCGATTTTTTAGTCAAATAAATCAATAGAAAACTTGATACCAGTAAATATATATACTGACAAGCCCATGACTCCACTAATATTGCAAGATATAGAACTGCTGAAAATCGTCTTTCACAAAATATGGGTGTGTGTTTGTTTTAATGAGTATTTGCTTTTAAGCAGTCTATGATCTTTGGTTGACAGAGTACATGAGGGCAGAGTACATGTCGACAGATTATTTGCCACTGGCACTGGACTTTGACCAGATATGAAGAGATATTAACAGAGGCATGAAGATTAATTTACAAATTATATTCACCACACTACAGTTCATTAAGAAAATTACTCTTCATTTAATACTACTGGTAGTGATTCCTTGGTGTTTTCAGCCCAGAAAGGGAAATGAGTATGTCTCTTTATTATTCATGAATTGAAGTAAATCTTAATTCATAGGAGAGAACAGGTACTTTATTTTCCCAATTTAAACACACTGTAACTCTGTTTTTTCGATAAAGTACATTTTCATCTAAAGCAGTATGGTTTGGGCAATGTCTATCATTGATGCGTTACAAGTGGTCCAATTTTACTTTAAACTATTAATCATTGTCTTCATCCAGTCTGCATGAATGTACTTTGTACTAGGCATTATAATATCCTTGGTGTTTTCAGCCCAGAAAGGGAAATGAGTATGTCCCTTTATCATTCATGAATTGAAATCAATCTTAATTCATATAGGAGAAAAACTGGTACTTCACTTTTCCATTTTAAATGCACTGTAATTCTTTTATTTTTGATAGTTTAGTTATAAAGCAGTATGAGTTTGGGTGATGTCCCTCATTAATGTGTTACAAGTACTAAGTGGCCCAATTTTACTTTTAAGTTTAAACTGTTGTCTTCATCCAGTCTGCATGAAGGTACTTTGTAGACATGACTCTTAATCAATCTAATTCCTGTCACTGAAGAAGCCAATATTTATATGTATTGTCCTAAGTACTCGATTTGATGTGGGATATAAACCTACCTCCAGAGTAGTAGCCAAAGGCATAGGTAATCCTGCTCAAGACCCACAGACCACCCAGACCAGCAGCTGCCCTCTGTCAAAATAAAATAATATACCTCTAATACTTTGTACAAAATGTGAACATTTGCTAAGGTGCTAATCTATGCAGTTTCGGTGCAATCCCTTTCTTAGGAAAAAGGCTTAACATTTGTATGTCCATCATGAATGATCTCTAGCCGTTTGCACAACTTCAACTAATAAATTTGGCTATATTTAACAACTAATGTTCAAAAGTCAGGTACTTTCATATTATTCATTTATCAATGAGATAAATGTAACGTGGGTGACAGTATAGGTGACATCATACCTCATTGGAAAAGACCACATGAAACTCCTTCTTGGGTGTTGTGTTTTCCCCAGTGATGTAGATTAAGTACACACTTTAACTATATTTTCCCCTGAAAAATTTATTTCAAATTTTCATCCTGCTCTGGATTTCAGTCCTTCTACATTAACTTAAAGACTTTTAAGAAATAATTCATGCCAGAAATACAGGTTCGACAAGAAAGTACTATTACAGAAAAAACAGTACAATTTAACTAAATTCACTGCAAGAGTATCATATCAACACCCAAAACTTACTGGACGTTCAAGCCCTGAGAAAAACAGCAGCATCAGGAATTGAGGGTAGTTTTCCAGTCTATGAAAGAAATACATACATATCAACAGTTACTATGAGTCTTATACATAATTATATAAGTTGCAAGAAGTAAAAACAAGGTTTATGAAAAGTATGACCCCTGTCCGGGAATGACAAGAAAAAAATTATAGTAAAAAAAAAATCATGTATTAGATGTAGGCCTTGAAGTGAATACACTCTGTGAGTATAAACTACTCTGCTGCTCAGAATGTTATTTCACGTATATCACTTTAGGCAATGCTGAGGAAAGCCTCACATAGCAACAATAATAATATAGTGAGATGGTAAGTAAAATATGCTATAGTGTTACCAAATAAACTGTGAAAATACATTGTAGATGCTTCAAGATATTGCACAGTACTAAGAAACAACAATTATAATATTCTTAAGTCTCAAATTTTCTCACATGACAAGTCTCACATTGCAATAATTATATAATTGTGAGATGGTACTGGACCAGAACCATCTCACTACCAGTTAAGTATAATATGCTAGTGTTACCAAATACAATGTGAAAATACATTGTAGTTGCTTCAAGATATTGCACAGTACTATAAGAAACAACAATTATATTATTCTCAAAGCTTAAATCAAATGAATACAAAATGAGATAGCCTGGACCATTAGCATCTCACTACTGGTTAAGTATATGCTAGTGTTACCAAATAAAAGTTTGCAAATAGATGCTTAAAGATGGCACAGTACTAAGAAACAACAATTATATTATTCTTAGGCCTCAAGTTTTCTCAAGTAACAATTGAATGCCAGCTTTCTTACAGGTAGCATTTCTTGTTATTCTTTAATTCTGCGAAATTGTTTCACTTACGTGTTCTGATGTGCTCTCTGGACACAGTTGAAAGCGGGAATGGTATCACTATACATGGTAGGGTACTGCAAAAATAATGAAACCATACTAAGACTAAATCAGAATGAAAACAAAATGAGACAGATGGCCAATAAGTACAGCAATACTGTGGCATTCAAACAATGATACCACAATTAAAACAGAATGAAAACAAAATGAGACAGATGGCCTATAAGTACAGCAATACTGTGACATTCAAACAATGATACCACAATTAAAACAGAATGAAAACAAAATGAGAAAGATGGCCTATAAGTAGAGCAATACTCTGGCATTCAAACAATGATACCACAATTAAAACAGAATGAAAACAAAATGAGACAGATGGCCTATAAGTACAGCAATACTGTGACATTCAAACAATGATACCACAATTAAAACAGAATGAAAACAAAATGAGAAAGATGGCCTATAAGTAGAGCAATACTCTGGCATTCAAACAATGATACCACAATTAAAACAGAATGAAAACAAAATGAGACAGATGGCCTATAAGTAGTGCAATACTGTGACATTCAAAAGATGATACCACAATTAAAACAGAATGAAAACAAAATGAGACAGATGGCCTATAAGTAGTGAACAAGAAATTTTTCCATTCTAGACCATTTCTTCGATTATGGACTGTAAAAAATACATAAAATGTTATTAAATCCTCTATTTATTGAGTCTTTTTTTAAACAAAAAAGTCACAAATCTATGTTATTAATTGGTAAAAATTACATAAAATGTCATTTAATTCTTATTTATTGAGTATTTTTTTAACTAAAAAGTCACAAATCTCTGTTATGAATTGATACAAACAAAAGTAATTGTTTCCTTTATATTTCCTATCTTTTGCAAGAACAAAATGACATTTCTCTCAACCTCTCTTTATGACCATGCATTCACTCTCTTTCCATGTACCTCGTCTTAAAACACAAAGCAAATAAAAGAAACCAGAATACAAAATGAGACAGATGGCCTATAAGTAGAGCAATACTGTGACATTCAAACAATGATACCACAATTAAAACAGAATGAATACAAAATGAGACAGATGGCCTATAAGTAGAGCAATACTGTGACATTCAAACAATGATACCACAATTAAAACAGAATGAATACAAAATGAGACAGATGGCCTATAAGTAGAGCAATACTGTGACATTCAAACAATGATACCACAATTAAAACAGAATGAATACAAAATGAGACAGATGGCCTATAAGTAGAGCAATACTGTGACATTCAAAAAATGATACCACAATTAAAACAGAATGAATACAAAATGAGACAGATGGCCTATAAGTAGTGCAATACTGTGACATTCAAAAGATGATACCATAATTAAAACAGAATGAAAACAAAATGAGACAGATGGCCTATAAGTAGGGCAATACTGTGACATTCAAACAATGATACCACAATTAAAACAGAATGAAAACAAAATGAGACAGATGGCCTATAAGTAGAGCAATACTCTGGCATTCAAACAATGATACCACAATTAAAACAGAATGAAAACAAAATGAGACAGATGGCCTATAAGTACAGCAATACTGTGACATTCAAACAATGATACCACAATTAAAACAGAATGAAAACAAAATGAGAAAGATGGCCTATTAGTAGAGCAATACTCTGGCATTCAAACAATGATACCACAATTAAAACAGAATGAAAACAAAATGAGACAGATGGCCTATAAGTAGAGCAATACTGTGACATTCAAAAGATGATACCACAATTAAAACAGAATAAAAACTAAATGAGACAGCTAGATGGCCTATAAGTACAGCAATACTCTGGCATTCAAACAATGATATCACAATTAAAACAGAATGAAAACAAAATGAGACAGATAGCCAATAGGTAGAGCAATACTGTGACATTCAAAAGATGATACCACAATTAAAACAGAATGAATACAAAATGAGACAGATGGCCTATAAGTAGTGCAATACTGTGACATTCAAAAGATGATACCATAATTAAAACAGAATGAAAACAAAATGAGACAGATGGCCTATAAGCAGAGCAATACTGTGACATTCAAAAGATGATACCACAATTAAAACAGAATGAAAACAAAATGAGACAGATGGCCTATAAGTAGAGCAATACTGTGACATTCAAAAAATAATACCACAATTAAAACAGAATGAATACAAAATGAGACAGATGGCCAATAAGTAGAGCAATACTGTGGCATTCAAAAAATGATACCACAATTAAAATAGAATGAAAACAAAATGAGACAGATGGCCAATAAGTAGAGCAATACTGTGACATTCAAAAGATGATACCATAATTAAAACAGAATGAAAACAAAATGAGACAGATGGCCTATAAGCAGAGCAATACTGTGACATTCAAAAGATGATACCACAATTAAAACAGAATGAAAACAAAATGAGACAGATGGCCTATAAGTAGAGCAATACTGTGACATTCAAAAAATAATACCACAATTAAAACAGAATGAATACAAAATGAGACAGATGGCCAATAAGTAGAGCAATACTGTGACATTCAAAGTGCCATCTCATTTGAGCAAGAACATGGTGAAAGAAAATATACATTTCTACTTTAAATTCAAATGGGTTGATGGATTGTGAAGTAGATTTTTTTTGGGGGGGTTGTATCCCATAACAAAGAAATGTGCCTGTCACATGCATATAAGTTTTGCCGCTGACTTGCCGCATCCTTGCCGCCTACTCTTTATCATGAATATTCATAAATTTTATATCCCATATAGACCTGCTGCATACTTGCTGCATACTTGCCGCATACTCTTTATCATGAATGTTCATAAATTTCATATAGACCTGCTGCATACTTGCAGCATGCAGACCTGTGCCAACCTTGCTGCATACCTAGCCGCAGCCTTGCCGCATACTCTTTCATATCCACCCCAGTCTGCGCGGCAAGTTTTCCAAACACCCTTTCACGGTTACAAGAGTGCGCATGCGCTTACATTGGCGCCATTTTAAATTACGAGTAAACACAGTTGTTTACTCGTAATTTAAAATGGCGCCCATGTCAGTATGATGTGAGCGCACAGCGCAGGCAGTGACGCAACAATACATGCGCATCTGAAAACATTAATGACGCAATGTTTACTCGCAAATTAAAATGGCGGCCTTAACCGTGAAAGGGTGGATTAACATGCAAGTATGTAGCAAATTAAGTATGCAGCCTTGCAGGAAGGCTGCTGGAGAGGCATACATGTACATTGCATTATTACATTCTAGCACCTTGAAGTAGAAAAATAATAGGCAAAATTGCTTCAAAAATTCTACAAATGTAATATGAACTATGATGAGATGATGAAAAGAGGAACCATAAATAAACACTATAGCCTTTCATAAGTCAAATCCCATTTGTGATATGTTTGTACATTTAGTAGTGCTCTCAAAACAAACCAATCAAAACAGTTTCTGTTTCTGTATGTTGGTATAATATATTCAAATATCAACTACCAAGATATTGCATGCATCAGAAAAACAAATTTACACTTAAAAATAAAGATTAAAAGCAACTTTTGTGAGTACATTTGTTAACATACTGGAATATATATATATATATATATATATATATATATATATATATCCACAGGTTGATAAGATTTGTTGCTGTTCTCTTGTGAATAAAAACCGTTAACCACATCTTCATTCCTTTTCCCCCTTTTTTTTTTGGGGGGGGGGAATCGAGTGAGTGGATATTTATTTATATATTTATTTATTTATGCATGTTCATAATTTCACAATTCATTGGAGTTAACATCACATGAAAAAGAATATAATATAACAAATCATTTTCAATTTTACAATCCATTTGAACTGACTTCACATGAATAAGAATATAACAATGTTTTATCAAAGACAAGTTGCAACTATTATACAGTTAAAGGAATGAACACACAAAGCTGATGAAACATAAGCAAATAGAGTTGGTTAAATTTACATTTGCTGACAACATGCATTTCTTTAAAAGTGATTTCTGATTGGTCCTCATTCATACTATCCCATCTCAAGAGCCCATGAATAGCTTACCTCGACGCCATACTTTTTTCGAGCCCTTCCCACCTGGATGGCCAGGAACTGTACCATGAAGGCGCTGGCGGCTCCTACCAGCACTACATACCCGTAATCCTTGGGCAGAGTTGAAAGAACAGTCATGATGATGCCAGCTGAGGTCTTTAAAAAAATAGAATATTGAATGAAACAGTCACTCAAACACTTGCGTAACAAGTTTTATTCCTGATTTTTGAAACCTCTTTCTGTGATTTTTGTGGGGTAGACAGTTTTGTGAAAAGGAATTTATAGCTATATAGAAATCAGTGCAGCTAGGGGCTCATGAATAGTGTGGCGTACGTGCATGCATCCCATTATACATTGACAAGGTGAACTGATTCTACGTTTGCACATAAAGGCTTCAAGTTCAACTTCAAGTAGAACTTTGGCACACTGCCAAAATAAGCAACTGTACTATAGCTATCACCAGCCTAGCTCTGTAATACATGAACTATGCTACATGTGCCTATATTGGGAGTCTACTTTACAAACTGACTATATATAGTGCAGTATGATTGAATATATGGTAGACTTTTATGTTCAGATCAAAATATACCAATAGGAGTCAACTTTGAAAATCAGTTAACATTTCCCCTGTGTGAGCATGTCTTTTTGCTCGTTGAACATGATTTTGATTGTTACCTTCCGACTGCTAAAATTATCAACCTGGCCTAGCCTAGTACCTACCAATAGAATATGGGCGTGGTCACGATCACGCCAGACACCCTTCGCTCCCCAGGCCCCAACACACCGGATAGGGGTAATAAAATCAAAACGATTGCTCTTAAACTTGATCTAAATTCAAGTCGCTGCTATAGCCTATACTACATACATTGTATATAATAATCTATAGTACATGAGTCAGTATATAGTCTTACTGAAAACGGAAAACAACAATGAACTCAATAAACAATCATACCGTACCTCTAAGTCGACTTGAATGTTGAGCCTTTGACTGAGGTATACTTTTATTGTACTCGGCTTGATCCGGTTTTATTGCAGGAAAATACATTATATCCGGCCGTTAAAAACGCCATTCACGTACGTGTAAAGTTGTCCGAGCCGGAAATTCGAGTATCCGAAGTCAGAGAGTAAAGAAATTACTGTATTCATGACGTAACTCGATCCAAAATGGCTGAATGTGTAGAGCTTGTTAGTGAAATGACGGCGGAAGAAATGGGCCAATTTCGAGTCGAAATGGAGGATATGTTGCACGATAATGAAGAGCAGGACATGGACATCGAGTCGGGTCGGTATGATCGAACGTCGGTCATGATTGATGGCCATGTTGGAACGTCAAGAGACGGCCAAGAAAGCGACGATGGAGATGAAGATCGCAACCGGGCGAGAGGCGGTGGAGATTTCGACGGGGATGGGTACATTCAGCACACCATTTCTGCGGATCAAATTCAAATGCAGATCATGCCTGGCTATGCTTTCATGCCTCGTGCTGAAAACATAGAAGGAGCTACTTTGACACTTGAAACAAAGAATCCCAAAACAAAGAAGAAGGTGATTCAAAAGTTCCATTGTCACTTTGAAAGCTGCGACAAAAGATACAACTCAGCGGACAATCTTCTTTCGCATCAAAAATCGCATCCAGGCGACTACAGTGTGATCTGTTACGATGGAGATTGTGAGAAGGGAATGACTGAATCCGGCCAAAGCAAACAGGGCAAGTCTTTGAAAGAAAAGAGATTTGTGTGCGATTATCCACAATGTACGCTTCTTACAGTACTGCGGGGAATTTGAAGACACACATGAAAACACATACAGGCGATTATCATTTTGTTTGTGATGAAACAGGATGTGGGAAGGCATTTCTCACATCTTACAGCAAGAAGATCCATGTCCGTGTACATACGAAAGAGAAGCCGTATTCTTGTGACAAGCAAGGTTGCGAAAAATCTTTCAATACTTTGTACAGGTGAGAAAGAAGTTTGAGTTTATCGGTTTTAACTTTTAGTTTTACATTTCACATGCAGATTCAATACAGATAACAAAATATATAAAATACATATTGTTTCATAATAAAAAAAATGATTATAGTAATTGACAAATCAACCAGATTACAAAGTTATATATCACCAAATATGTTTGACAACTATTATTAATATTATCATTTTAAAGGAAACCCAGACAAGAAAAGTACCAAACTGTGAAATGTGCAGGAACCTATAGAAAAGCATAGACAAAGTATATGCACATGTAGCTTGTAAAGATTAATAATAAATAATAATAAAAATGGTGCTTCTATTAAAGCGCTTACAGTACAAACAAAGTCTCTAAGCGCTATAAAAAACAAAATACAATGATAAACAATTACATATTAAACAAAACAGTGCAAATAAACCTACAAATTCGAATACAGTGTACATATGAAATTTTCATCATAGTGAACTCCACTTCCAGATCGCAGTTATACACTTCTCATTTTAGTTTGCTATGTTTTGGTTTTTTCTGGGTTTTTTTTTTTTTTTTTTTTGGGGGTGGTTGGCTTTTGTATTTGTAATTTTGCCCTAATCCTAATCCCTTACGACAACTCAACCCACTAGACTTGCAGCAAACTGCTGCTGATCTCTGACTGTAACGGATGAAGATGAAGAAGATGGAGGAGGAGGAGGAAGAAGGAAATAAAGAAATGTCCTAAGGGATTCATTGCGTAATGATCATCCTTCTCAGGAAACTGGTCATCTGTGAAAGTTTCATCAGGAACCAATCAAAAAGACCAATAATGTAGTGGTCAATCCCAATGAAAAATCCTGAATGAGCTTCAAATTACCTTGAAGATGATGATACACAACTTGATTTGAATTTGGGCCATGATTGGGAATTTTTAGTCTTTCATGTTTAATTCATATTCCATCATACAGCATATTACTAGTACATGTATGTACATGTATTATGTGTGAGAATACCCCGGTATACAAACATGTATGTACACGTAAGTACAGTATGCAGGTCAGTTTCTACATGGTTGTACATGTACATCCATTCTACTTTTCTCCACTATTATAAATGTTGTATGTTTTCTGGTTGGTGTAAACTGTAAAAGTAACATAAATTGTACTTTAATACATTTGTTGTAAAATACATGTACATTGTGTACATGTACATTGTAGTTAAACTTGTGAAATAGGCCTACATGTAGTCAAAGATTGTATTGAATGCTGTTTAATTGTGAAAAGTCACCACTCAAAATAACTTGTCTACTTTTGTTGAATTGAAAGAAAAGAAAAATTCATTTTGACTTTCATGTATTACTTTTCCCCAATTCTTCTAGCAATACAATATTCCCAAATACATGTACATGTATATTAAGGTGGTAAAGCACTGTTAGCTATAGACTTGTAAAATGGATTTGCTAGATGTGGAATATGAAGGTCATATTCTGAACCACAACCCTCATTAGAAATGACTACGGTAAACACATTAAATGGGGAAAATGTGGTACAGTTAGACTTAGAATGTACTAGAAAAACCAATCGGTCTGCTGATTGCTGAATAACACTGAAATGAATAAAATTGATAATAATAACAACACCACCACCAACAGCAACAACAACCATCATTATCATATTCATATTCATATTCATCATAATATTATGAAGTGGTCTGAGTGCTTTGTTCAAGAAGATGAGCCAATTTAGCCACAGTGTAATGTACATGCACTGTACATACAGTACATGTACGGTACATGTAAAAACTACAGTGTAGGATGTCATGTGATACATTTTTTCTTTCTTCTTAAATGAAACTCTTTTTATTGTTGTTAAATTGTCAAACTGAGTATTCTGTCTTCTTGTTGTACATGTACATGTAGTCATGTGCTATTGTGCTCTTTGTTATTTTTGTGTTTCAGTTTCATTATTTTTTTGGTAAACGTTTCCTCTTTTATCGTTTCCTGTTTGAAATTAATCTGTTTCATCATTTTCTATTATTCTACAGTTATTGTACATGAACATTGTACATGTGTACATGCAGTGTTGTGCTCTTTGTTATTTTTGTGTTTCCGTTTCATTACTTTTGTAAAATGTTTCCTCTTTTATCGTTCCCTGTTTGAAATTATTCTGTTTCATCATTTTCTACTACCGGTATTGTACAGTTATTGTATATACGGTAACCAACCATCAATCAATCATGTAGTGTTGTGCTCTTTGTTATTTTTGTGTTTCCGTTTCATTACTTTTGTAAAATGTTTCCTCTTTTATCGTTCCCTGTTTGAAATTATTCTGTTTCATCATTTTCTACTACCGGTATTCTACAGTTATTGTACATTTATAACCAACCATCAATCAATCATGTAGTGTTGTGCTCTTTGTTATTTTTGTGTTTCCGTTTCATTACTTTTGTAAAATGTTTCCTCTTTTATCGTTCCCTGTTTGAAATTAATCTGTTTCATCATTCTCTATTATTCTACAGTTATTGTACCGGTACATGTCGTGTACATGTACATTTTACGTACATTGTAGGCCTACGTACATTGTACAGTAGTCCTGTGCTCTTTGTTATTTTTGTGTTTCACTTTCATGTTTTTTTTATAATATTTCCTCTTTTATCATTTTGTGTTTGAATTTTGAAATTATTCTGTTTCATCATTCTCTGTTATTCTACAGTTGTTGTACATGTACTGTACATGTACATGTACATTGTACTTTGTGTTTCTGTTTCATTACTTTTGTAAAATGTTTCCTCTTTTATCTTTCCCTCTTTGAAATTCTGTTTCATCATTTTCTATTATTCTACAGTTGTTGTACATGTACATTGTACGTAGTCCTGTGCTCTTTGTTATTTTTGTGTTTCACTTTCACTAATTTTTTTCCTGTGCTCTTTGTTATCTCCCGCCGACGAAGTCAGAGGGGTTATAGAAACGCTGCTTCCGTTCTTCCTTCCTTCCTTCCGTTCGTAACAAATTTGGTTTCCGATCGATAACTTCAGTAATGTTTGACGGATTTTAATGAAGTTTGATATAAAGATACATGGTATCAAAATACAGGCTAAGTTCGATTTTGGAGTACCGGTATGTAGGTCAAAGGTCAAAGGTCATAGCTCATTAAATATGCGAAAAAATATACATCTGGTTTCCGATCGATAACTTTAGTAATGTTTGACAGATTTTCATGAAATTTGATATGAAGGTACATGGTATCAAAATACAGGCTAAGTTCGATTTCGGAGTATGTAGGTCAAAGGTCATAGCTCATTAAATACCGGTATGCGAATCCGGTTTCTGTTCGATAACTTTAATAATGTTTGACGGATTTTAATCAAATTTGATATGAAGGTACGTACATGGTATCAAAACACAGCCTAAGTTCGATTTCGGAGTATGTAGGTCAAAGGTGAAAGGTCATAGCTCATTAAATATGCAAAAACACCTAATTACACCTGTATATACATATGTGAAAATGTGGTTAACTTCCTTGCCTACATGTAGTAATATAATAGTATAGTGTAATGGAGGTAACTTGTTCTGACGTATATAGGCCATTTATACATTGCGAGGGGATGCTACACTTTGCGTTGACTTTTCTAGTTATTTTTGTGTTTCACTTTCATTAATTTTTTTTTAATGTTTCCTCTTTTATCGTTTTGTGTTTGAAATTAATCTGTTTAATCATTTTCTATTATTCTACAGTTGTATTTATCTTTTAGGGCAATTCCAGGCTGTTGTGTGACTATATCCCCTGACTCCCATTTGTTACCAATCCTCTCACAGATATACATGTATATGTTGGGACCGTTAGGTTTGAGTTTAACAGTTACTTTAAAGTTTAAAGGTTTACAACTTGCAAGTACCGGTAGTCAGCTTTATCAATATCAACACTTTCTCAACATTGAGGTTTTTTGTTTATTTCCTCATAAATTTCAGATTAAAAGCTCACCAGAGAATCCACACAGGATCTACCTTCAACTGCGACGAGGAAGGATGCAGTAAGGTGTTCACTACGCTCAGTGATCTTAGAAAACATGTACGAACACATACAGGGGAACGCCCTTATAAGTGAGTATAGTTGTTACACGCCACAGTGTCTGTGCTGTGGTTTCAAAGTTGGCCTGACATTTAGGGAAAATGTAGGTTATTGGCAGAATGCCTGTGAGTTGAGAAAGTGCAGAGAAAGAGGAAGGGATATATGAACGGAGAGAGGGAAGAAAGAGAACGGGGTGGAGATAGAGAAATAATTTATTTTGCTATGTTTTCATGGTCGTATCCGTTACAGGATACAAGAATGTATCAGTGAAAAAAAATATTTTCTGTTTGCTGGAGCACCTTTAGAAATTGTTGTAAAAGTGCTATCTTCTCACAGCAATATACCATGTACATGTCATGTATATGTTTTGTTTTTGTTTGTTCAGCAGAGCTTTTTTTCCTCAATTTACCAAAGCTATTTTTGAGTTTTGATGAGCTTAATTCCTCCCATCTATTTTTCTCGCTCGAATGATTACATTTTTATGTCTCTGATTTAAAGATTCAACCACATAAATTTAGTATAACAACAGGTAAAACAATAAATAATTTTGCAAAGTGCTGCATTAACAATGATTATATTGTCAAACATGTATGATGTACAAATGTATCGGTATGTACATTGTGTATGCCTAACAGTATACGAAAATCATGTTAACGCTAAGTAATTGATGCAGTAATAGGAAATTTCGTCATATTTTGACCCTAATAATAATTAGTCTTAAAGATACTACAGTATGTCCCTTTTGCAGCCAACATCAAATTCTGTAGAACTTTGCAGGAATTATGAATATGTCATGTATATCCTATCTGTGAAATTTAAACTTTAGCAGTGTCCTAATATTCAAATTATGCAAAGAAACCTGTTTACTTGCTAGACTTCACTGTCAGACACTATTGAGTGACTGACTTGCTTTTTTCAGCTTTGGTAATAACATCATAAAATGAGCTGTAAAGGGTGCATGAGCATTTGTCTACATCAATAACCCACTTCTTATATTGGCCAAAATTAAACTGATTGAATCTTTGCGCAGCATAAACGTACGACCATTCGGCACAATGGTCTGAAAAATCAGACTATTACTTACTGGCTCTATAGCTCCTAAGTCGATTTGACAACTAATAGTCGTTATTTTCCCACATTAAGACATTTTCAAGCCCTCCTTTTTTTAGGGAAGTTCTAAATTAGTATTGTCTTTCAAATGCCATTGAAATTTAACCTTTTTATTTTTTTGGCCTGCAAATGGGATATAGTACCTTTAAAGGGATTGGGTATTTTGCCTCAGATTCTAAACAAAATCCTGGATTTAGCTCATGCTGCAATCATGATTATAAACCTTTAGGTCAGTCAGGAATCCCATGAATTTTACAAGCCGATCGCCAGTCTGATTATCAAGATATTTATAATTGGAAATCGAAATTTCAAAAACCGTTTTCCCAACGGTTTTTGAAATATAACACTACAGTCTATTGGGGGAAATGAGTATGGTAAAACCAGTCACTCAAAGTTTTTACTTTTTTGAGGCACTTCATGATCATTTTGAACCGCAATTTTTTAGGGCTTCAATATTACACCATGTCACAGACACTGATATTCCTGATAACACGTGCATGTAGGGCCATGCATCTCAGATTTAACATTGTTAAACGATGCTTTTAATCCAACCCTTGTAATAACTTCATTAATTGGTATGAAAGCAGAAAACAAAGAGAAACAGAATGGTGAAAGTTTGACATACAATGTAAATCAGGCCAATAATAAGGGTTACAAATGTTTGAAATATGAGATCACTAAAATCCATGTGAATCTCAAATCGGCAATTTGGTCTGTTGATTGTGACGTACATGTACAATGTACATGTACATGTAGTCATGGGACAACTCTCCCATTTGTCATGTACAAAGTTATCATTATTGCACTACTCAAAATATATTATGTACCGGTATAGCATATTATTATAGGTCCTGTAAAAGGAGTAGACCCTCTCGAATCATACATTTTTGGAAAGTTGATATTTTAATAATTTTGTGTGTTGAATCATATGGGAAAATAGTTCAGCACTTCATCACATACAGTACTGTAGTCTTCACTGTAAAGTTTGTTTTGATTTTATACACTAACACAATACATACATGTACATCTATACACAGTTTATATATTGTGAAGACAAAGTTCAATGTTCTGACCCTTAAAATAAATAAGTACTTTTAGGATATATATGAGGAAACTTCAGGGGAAAAAATATTCAAACAATTTTGAGGGCTACTTTTCAAGCTTGCTTGCATGAAAATAACCCTCTTTAAATTTGTTTTGCATTGAACTTTATGCAAATTTTTGTTGGCTCTTTTATGACTTTCGGGGGCTCTTTTTGGCATTTCGGGGGCGAATTCGCCCCGAGCCCCTGTGTATTTTTTTCCCTGGGAAACTTTTACCCCCCAAAAGACATACAATGCTAACAACATGTACATATTGACAAGCAGTAAGAATTGCTGTTTAAATTAAATAGTGTTTTTTAATATCATATTCAGACATACTGTACATGTACAGGTAGCCATTAATTGAAGAGAGCAGGTGATTTCTTTGTTAAAAATCCATGTAAGATTGAATGCCATCGCAGTATACAATGTATCCTTTTTAACTGCAATAATGACAGGTGCGTACCCCATGACACATAACCTACTTGTAAGGTAGCTTTAACCCCGCTTGGCCTTGCCAACAAGAATAAAACGTTCAATCTGCTAAGCCAGAAGTCACTAGTTTTCTTTTTAATATTTTGATTACAAGTGCATTGAAGTCATTTCACACATGATGCATGCTACATGTTCATTGTAGCCTACAGTTTGGGTTGTGGTCATATGATAGAGATCATAGAGTACAGTAAATGCATGTACATGTACTTGACCAGTATTGTAGCACCTGACTTTTGAAATTAATGTACTGTATGTGTGTGGGAACACAGTGGAATTTTGCAACTACAAGAGCATGAGTGCTATTTGATGATGTACTGTACTTGTGTAGTGCACATTGTAATACGGTAACAGTACAAAAGTAATATTTGAGAGTTGAAACTTTCAATTGATAATTCAAAACTTTCTTCTTTTGAAGCTGAACTTACATGTAGGACACTGGAAAATTTAAGGTTTGAATTTCTTGGATAATTTATTTTACCCTTCTTCAAATCCTATTCAGTATTCAATGACATTTTGAAATATGAATTACGTTATAATTTTTTGACAAATCAAGACAACATTTATACATGTAGTTTGTGTGCATCAGAAATTAATATTCTTTGTACCCTACACCTAGTACTCCACATTGTCTTTTGAGATTCAGCCTTTCTAGGGATATTAATTTCTTATGCTGCTGACACAGTAGCATGTTGTAGAGGGGCAGGTGCTGTGTACATGTACTGTACCATGGGCAATATGGATTTCTGATTCAAGAAAAATATACAGTTTGATTCATCAAAAAGTGTAAAGACCTTTAACAAAAATTTTCATTAATTTAGAGTGAAGCGCTATCAGAATATTCTTCAATTTCGCAATGTGCAGACCTCTGTTTCCTTAGAGCTGTAACGTTCAAGTTAATATTGATCAAAAGCGTTATTTTTTCCTTAGTTAATCAGCAAAAGAAATGGGTGAACTATAGAATGTCATTATTCTCATATCATAGTCGGTTAATTCCAGCAAAGTGCTTCTTTTAATTGACAACTGTTTTTTTTTCTTCTCTATCTCTATCTCTCTCACTCTGCACAGATGTGACTTTGCAACCTGTGGAAAGGCGTTTGTCGCAAGTCATCATTTGAAGACGCACATAAGAACTCATACAGGTACATGTATAATGTAACTTAATTACTATTCCTAATTTTCTCTCTTGCACTCTGTAATATGTACTGCAGAGTAAAACATTTAGATAAACATTCTGATAATAGAGGTTGTGTAATATTGAATCATACTTCATAACATGAATAATGGCTACAAAAATATGTTTTCAAGAAATTGTAGAAGAGGGTTTAAAAGAGAAAGGAAAGCCATTATACATATTGATACATGTACTTGGTCAACTACAGTCAAACCTGTCTATAGCGACCGCCCAAGGGAAACTAAAAAAGTGGTCTTTGTAGACAGGTGGTCTTTGTAGACAAGTTCCTTTAGTACATGTTTGAATGAGAAACCATTTTCAAGGGAAACAAAAAATGTGGTCTTTGTAGATAGGTGGTCTTTGTAGACAGGTGGTCACTAAAGCAGGTTTGACTGCATTAGGTTTTAGTTTTTCCCCTTTTGTAATTTTGAGTTGACAGAGCTATTTTGTAGAAGATTTTTTTTTTAAACAGCACCTTTTATTTGATATTGTAAACATTTTGCTTTGTTTTTTGTGCTTTTTTATTTGTTTTTTTATTTGTTTTATCTTGTTTTTTCTTGTTTTTATTTTTGTTGTGTAGTTGACATTTTAGTATGTTGTTTTTTTTTGCTCTCACAAGGAGACGCGAAGGCATACATGTAGTGGTAGAGCAGTGGTCTCGTAACCAGGAGGTCCCGGGTTCAAAACCAAGTCATTGCGCTCGTGCCCTTTGGTAAGGCTCTGATCCTCATTACCAAGTCCCTCTGAGAGGTGTCAGTCCCTTGGTCGCTTACTTACAATCATATACATGTACATGTACATGCTTTCTTAGCAGTCAGGTAAAGCGATCCTCAAGGAAAGCAGAAAAAGAGAGAACACCCCCCAAAAAAAATCTTCTGTCTACAATTTCTAAGTTTTTTTCTTGAATTGTCCATGAATCCAGGTGAGAAGCCATTCACCTGCGACCAGTACGGCTGCAAGCGTGCCTTCACTACACAGTACAGCCTCAAGAGTCATCAGAGGGGCCACCATGAGAAGCAGGATGCCACCAGCGTCTCCGGGATGGAAGAGGCCAATGGAGATCATCCGGAGGGGAGGAAGAGGATGGGGAGGGGTCAGGGGAGGAGTAGGGGGTGGTGGCGATGGTGGTAGTGGAGCTGGAAGCATTAGTGATGAACAGTCGCTGGAGGAGCAAGTCGTTCAGGTGATTACAAGTAGCTATTTTCTTAATCTCAATTACATGACTTTGTATATTATGTAATTGTAGTTTTCATACAGTCCAGCGACACGCTCACATTGTGCATACAGAATACATGTATATAGTTTGATTATGTACTAGTCAAACTTGTGCCTTTAGTTTCAATTAAATTTACATGTACATGTGTATATATATGTAAATGAAATGTTCTTCGGGATCCAATATCTTGAGGTTATAGTGAAACCTCCATGTAGGTGGCAGAAAGTGATCAGCAGAGCATGTACACAATGTAAATGTATGAATATAAAGACAGTCAGCAGATGTGTCCAGAGTTAAGCTTAATTGTGGATGAATGAATTTAATGAAACCTGACTATAATCAAGAATTAGTACAGTACAAATTGTTTTGAATATATATCATATAACATTCCATAAATTCTTTGTGGCTTTTAGATGACAGTTAACAATTTCATTCTTGTGGTACTACAGTAGCCTTCCTACGTATACCTGACACAGGGCTGCCAACCATTACGTTTTTCCCGGAATTATTCTGTTTTTTACTCCAAATTACGGTAGTACGTTTTTTCTTCATAATTTTTTTTTTTTTTTTTTTTAATTATTTTTTTTTGTACATACCGCACGTCAATCAACTGCCCTTAAATGTTGATTTGATCACAAATTCAATATAAAACTAAGGTTAAAACATACTTGGAAACATACAGAGAAAAATATTCTCAAAAAGAATGAAACACCAATAATACCAAAATAACAACAAAAAATACCTACTTGTAAATAAACTATACAGTAGGTCCTAATATGGAAAAAACAGCATGAAAATGGACATTTCTGCATTGGAAGTGTGTCGTGCGTGGTTATAAGTTTTGTTTTAATGAATTTTTTTTGTTGCCATCATGGTTCCTTTTTTTGGTCGCACAAGGTTGGCAGCTCTGCTGACATAGATGATTGCTCTAATCTACACACTGTATCAAGTTTCATGAGAATCACTGCACATCTGATGATGATTGAACATTAACTTACTGAATCTTTTACATTGTATTACATGATGGCAGGCTAGCAATGAGGTTGCAGCTCAGATATTGAACACACTGAGTGGAGTTCTGGGCATGGGGATTTCTTCCACAACTGAGGTCATTCAAGCTTCCACAAGTGAAACACCAAAGGTGAATTATCCTCCCTCTGCCCCTGTTCATTATGAAAGTCTACTTGCTTAGCTATTGGTCTTTGAAACAGTTGAAAGTGAATTCAGTGTACCTGTGCCTTTGGGTTTAATACTTGCACACAATTTAGATATCTGTTCCGTTAACCTACAAAATGTAGACCCACTATTGGTCAAATATTGAAGACATTGAGTGGTGTTCTTGGCATGGGTATTTCTTCCACAGCTAAGGTTATTCAGGCTTCCTCAAGTAAAGGTAAGTTAGCCTATTGACAGTGTAATAGCAAAACAGTTCAATAGAACAAGTGGCTATAGAACCAAGTCGGTTTGCCATTGCCCTTGATATAAATCCTGAATGACGCTGTCCCTCAGATAGGATAAGAAACCGTAGATCTCTAGGCTGCCTGCATGTACTTCCAAAAAGCAGCCACATGAAATCAGTAAATCAATCTAATTCAAGATAGAGTTGGAGTGGTGGACCAAAACCTTTTATAACCTTTTATTTGTCAACACGCTTTCTTTTTATGTTCACAGATCCAGGACATCAATTTAGAAGGCAACGGTCAGCCAATTATCATCCAGGCTCAACCTAGTAACGTAGCCCCATCTTCCAAAGTTACGCCTCCACCTGAAGCCCAAATCTCTGTCTCACATGAGGTTCCTAAAGCAGGTAAGACATCACATATTTCAGCAGTTGTTATTTGAATAAAAATATATGTAAAGCTGGCTGTGAGGTGTGAGTTGATCTGTTGGTTTGGACAGCTTTCTGTCTTCTCCTGCAAGCTGACTCTGACAGGCCCCGGTTCGAATTTGAGTCACGTCTTTTTGAAGGTGACATTGAAGGTCAGTTCCTAGACCTAAATAATCTTATCTACATGTAATTGATAATGTCTGTAAAACCCATACACACACAACTCATACTAGCATAAGATCTTGCCAAAGTTTTTAGAGAAGGTTATACAAATTTTGTATTGTACATGTACGTTCATAGGACGTGGGATTAAGCATCAATACTGTGTACATGTATATGTATGGCGAAAATGTTCTCTTAGGTCCCTAACTCCTAGATAACTTCTTGAATAAAAATGCCAAAATGTGTAGTGCATTTGAAAAAGGAATTGCAGAATGTATTGCTCTTCCCATTTTTTTTTTTGCTTTTCTGGAGTATAATGAAGAAAAAATCAAGGTTCAGTGAAGAAAGTTTTCGAACAAAAATCTAACTCTCAATGAAAAATCTTCATTTCTGTTATCCACAGCTTCCCAAGCGCAGACAGTGACAGTCCAGAATGTTTCTTGCGGGAATGGAACCCAGAACCTTGTCATCACCATCAACCAAGGGGCCTCATCCTCTGTGCCTCCTACCCAGCTGGTCATCACACCGGATGTACTGCAGTCCTTGGTGCCTAAAACACAGACAACTCAGCAACCAGCAGTTCCACAACCAGTGCAACAGACTGCTAGGGTAAGAAGGACATTTCTTTGTTTTGTATGGACTCATTTCTTCCAGTCTATATGTTGATGGGTATTTTGGAAAGCCTGTTGTCACTTGTCAATAGTGGCGAGGAAAAAAAAAGGATACTGTCTTTTATCTCATCCGTCTTTTTTGTCTTTTTTCCCCTTTTTTCTGTTTGTTTGTTTGGGTGGGTTGGTTCGTTGGGTTTCGTTCTCTCTCTCTCTCAATTTGTGTTCTCTCTCTCTCTCTCCCTCTTTCTGTCCCCCTATCTCTCTCTCTCTCTCTCTCTCTCTCTCTCATATTAAGACTCTTGACATCATGGGAAATATGAGTAAGAAAAATAGTTGAGGCTGATGGCAGTTTTTCCCCAGAAGAGATCTTGTTAAAATCATGTTTACTGATATAAATGCGATGTGATGTACTGGTGCATGTACAGTATGTCAGCTTTTATTTTTACTGTTTGTGTTGAATTGAATCTTATGAGATCATTGAACCAAATATTCTGTTGTTTTTGTTTAAAACAGTTACAACCTGCTTCCACGGCCAATACTGTAGCACTCCCCAACCTTCCTATCCAGAGCTCTGTAATCCAACCCCAGATGCACCCTCAGGTTCACATCATCACCGGAGGTATCGCCACCGATGAACGGACACTGACGGTTGCACCGCCCCAACCTCAACCCCGACCGCAGGTCCTCCCCACACCCCCATGCCAGCACCATTCGCATCAGCTCCAGCCCACGGCTATACCAGTTTCTATCACCCCTCAGGGTGGCATACAGATCTTGGGTGGATTACCCTCTGCAGGTGGTACCTTGGTCCAGACCCCCGGTGCCACAGGGTTATCCAGCACCTATCTCCTCCCCCAGTACTTTGCCACCGGCAATCTAGTCGGTGCACAGATGGTACCGCTTGAAATGGCTCAGGGTATGGGCATACCCCTGCAAGGTGTTATAATGCAACCACCCCAGCCTCAGCTCGGCACTATACAAACACAGTTGGGTGGTACCACCTTGCCCTCAGTCCCAACCGGGCAGCATATTGTGTACCAAGCACCGACAGTAGCAAACATTGCTCCAACCTCTACTGTAAATACAATCAAACCAATTTCAGCAACGATTGCTGAGACTCCTAACTTGATAGATGGTCAACCTAGCACTAGCAGCAATCTTTCCGACGATGTCTTCTCCCCACCATCCGTCGACAACTGTGTTTCGTGTCGGGACAAGAGCCACGGGGTACCAGCAGTTCGGACTCCAGAGAGAAGTAACAGTTGTTCTACGGAAGCCTTCATCAATGAGCTCTTGAGCAGCGAGGACTCCCAACCGCTGGACTACTCCCAGCCCCTCCTCTCCGTATCAGAAAACTCTTCCAAGATTTGTAACAAGTGTAATTGCATGTGCGAATGTGAGTGCAAGCATGAAGTCAGGTCTCAGATTAGAAACATTGAAAGTATACTCTCCGGTATAGTACAGGATCAGAGTTAGCACCTCTCATATACAGACTTAGAATATGTTATTGCTCGCTCATTATAAGAAAAAAGAAATATTGCCGTATAGTGTTTTCAGTATTTTCCAGTCTTCTTTCTTCCACAGTCTTCAAAGATGTAAAGATACATTGTAAAGATGAATCAATGCCTCAGTAACACTGACAAGACCAAAACCAGACTGACACCATATCGACAAGTGACTTAACAAAATTTCACTGTATCTCAAATGGGTGATTGAGTGGGATATTTGAAATCGGTTTGGCGGTGTGACTGGGGTACTGCATGAAACTAAAGTCATTCTTAAGAGCATATTCTATCAAAAACAAAGTAGATTTGTTTTCACTTAGTTGTCTTGATATATTTTCTTTTCATGTCTGTGATTGTACTTCATATCTGTTTTTATTGTAGAGGCATTGTAGAGTTAATCTGACTCTTTTCTTGGCTTCATTGTGTGTATTTGCAATGATTCTTTAAATTTTGAAAATGCAAACTTCCTCAGAATTTCTGCATCCATTTAAGATCTCTTGCAAAGCAAGGAAAGCTGTATGAAGAAATAAGCTGTTTTCTATTTCCTTATTAACTTATATTTCAGATGATTGGAAAAATCTGAAGAACTGTCTTAGCTCAAGTACATGTAGTCCCTTTTTCTTGCCATCGGTTTCTAAACGTTAATATATTATGATAATAGTATTTTCGGATATTTGCAAGGTATAACCACGTTCATAGGTAATTTATTATCTGTTGTATAAGTATCTAATCCTGCAGTATAAGCAAGGAATTTTAGGATCAACAGCACTTTATAAGTGCGTTTGAAAATGAAATTCTCATGGCAGTCGCCTTCCTAGTCAAACAAAATGCATTTGCGTAGATGTGACCCGGCACCAGAAGACCACCAAAAAGTTGCCAGAATTGATTTTGTAGCTTGGGTCTGATTCTACAAGAGGATATGCTCAGCTTTACTCATCAAGTTTCGATGTGTCTAACCCAAGTAAAAAAAAAAAAAGAGAGAGATGAAGGTCGTGTCTCAAAGAATGTTACGTAGGAGAAAATGCTGTATAAAGTTTGTACTGGTAATCTATTTAAGCACTCTGGCTTCCAAGGCATTGTGCAAGTTGACAAAAAGAGGATTAGAAATTTATAGAAATTTCTGTGAAGGGGTTACCGGTATCTAATTGTCCTAAAACATGGCACATTCATGAAGCATGTCATCCTGTTCTTTATGTGTCTAGGTCTCAATGCCACATCTTACTATGTTTTAAACTTAAAGGGGGTCAAAATGAGACCAGTAGCCAGGGTTAAATTAAAACTACTTCAACAAACTGAAGATCAGACAAACATAGGTCGATCTACAAAACACTGCCAAAATACCACTTGTAGATTGTTTAAAATTACATAGAAGAAATTACACTCTTTCAAGAAATGCTGAAAACTCTTAAAGCCCCTCTGCACTAGTTTGGCCAGGAGGGATTAGAGGGATTAGCGTGATCACTGACAGTGGTTATCTCATCAACTCAGCTCTCAATTAACATAAGAAAAGAGGATCATCGGGGACCAACAGGCACTACTTAGGCATTGTTTTCTATACAGAGGGAGCAAGTATAGCTACAAGTAGTACAGTGGGGCTTTAATTTGACTATCCTGACCAGCTACATCTTTATTGAGCACAAGCTGAAAATCACACAATGCGACTACATGGCGGTTTTGTGGTTTAGTGGTGTCTGGTCACATATATGTATTTGTAAATGCATTTTGTTTGACTTATTGCGCACAGTGAATGGATATTTTCGTCATGCTCATGCCAATACGCAACTGAACACCACATTGCATGCCTTGTGCCGTGGATGCATGTGCAGTTAGGAAAGACGAATTGCCCTGATTATCATTTTCATAAGAAATTATTCACTCGGGGGTTTGCTCTTATCATTTTCTTTCTCCTCGTATTACATTTATTAGTCAAGCCCTTTTCATGGATTACAAGTGTCTGACCCGATGTTTCTCCCATTCAAGCTAAAGCATGACATCTTGCAGTTTGAGAGTCCCTGACTTTGATGCATTTCACTTTCTATTGTACTGTTAGCCAGAGGATTTTGACATCGGGGCCTGTTTCATAAAACTTGTTATCTATAACAACTGCTAAATTTCTATGACAAACTCGCTCTCAGCCAATCAGATGCCTTGGTTTCAGTAGCTTGTAACAGTAGCTTGTAACTTGTTATTGATATCAAGTTTTATGAAACAGGGTCCTAGCAAGAGCTGTGATTGATTCAAAATCGAACATTCCTTACCTGTATCTTGTTTTACAAATGTATTTGCATACATGGCACCTCAGTACATTAGATGATTAGAGTGATGTTGAGGCGGTCAACAAACCAAAGGTGAAAAAACTTATTGCACTTCATGAATGATTGACCACCTCAACATCATTCAAAACATGTTTCAGTCTTTGAAGAAAAGGAGAATACACACCATTGGCATTCATTCATGACTGCCTTGATATCATTAAACACAGTCCATCTTCCAAACAAATGAACATTTCACTGTTGACAATAACAATACATTTTGCAACATGTCACGTTTGACTTGACCCCATATTCAAGTGTACTGCACATTCCATGATTACATAATCTATACAAACGGGGCGCCATTTAAAAGAGAAATAAGCAGGCTTTTCAATGAAACCAAGTTCAAGTTTGGTAATACATGTACATGTATATTAACAAGAAAGATATCGATGCTCAAACTTGAATTGCAGAACTTTTTTGTAAGAAATTTAGAAGATTAAACAATTACTAGCAGGACCCGTGGAGAATCCACGGGATTCTAGGGAGGGTGGGGGTTTGAAAATAGATATGTACTATCGATTAATTTTATTAATATCATTATATATTTTTTTTTTTTTTTTTTTTAATAATATTTTATAATTTTTCTTCTTCTTTTCATTGATATTGTACTCGTTAGAATATCAACCTTTTGTTTGCTGTCCCATGTATCATTTTGAATTGGTTTTTTTATAAATATTTATCATGTAATAAAACTTGAAAATTGGAAGAAAACAGAGAAATCAATAATTTGTAATTAAAATTGATGCATATATTTTAGACTAATACTTTCTTTTTACTTTCGTTAATTACGATTATTGTCGTCACTTAAATTCGTTCCTACTTTTTTCACTATCCCTTTCCGGATCCTCACTCTCGTTATCTATACGAATATTGTTGTCATGCATGCACTGAAAGTAATATACAAATATACAAATATACAATGACACTCGAGGATCTAGCTAAATATGAAATACAACTAATTATATTTATTGAATGAAATATTTCAGATTTATGTGCAATCTTTTCCGTCATAATTATTGATTTTGTTTTTTTTATAGATTATTGTCTTTCTTCTGTATATTGTAATTTAAGTTGATTTTCTCTTTGCATTGCATGTAACATGCTTTCCAAACATGGCATGGAGATACGAGTTTGACTTTGAGTTTCTGCCGCTTCATTCGGTCTCTATCGTGAAAATCAACAATTGTTACAGCCCATGTTTATGAGCACAAAATAGTGAGGGGGGGGGGGAGATTTTTGTCATTTGTCATTTTAGCATATATACATATATACATATTAAAATGGTGAAGAAACCAAGTTCTTACCTGTCCTACATTTGTGTTTCTCAAACAGAAACTCGCCAGTTTTTCACCATGTTTTCACCATGTTTGCATTGTTGGTTGAATTAGTTCAGTGATAATCCTAATGTAAATTAAATTGGAAATTGTGCAGAAAATTGTCGAAAAATATCTTGAGCAAATGTCTTAGAGAGGCATCAATGATCTTCTCTGATCTAGGAAGTCAACTTTATGCAGTTTTATCTTGTAGTTATTATGTAGTTAATCATCACTAGCAAAATATTCTGTATTTATTACCTTGTGTTTTTTGTATTGTTTCCTTTTTATACTTTGTGATATGTAATGAGTTTTCCTTTGCAGCTGGTTTGTAGAATAATTTGTTGTGAGTTTTCATTAGTGAGTTACATTAGTTTATGCATCTACTATTTTATCACTGTGGCAGTAATCCCATGTGTTTGCAATGTTTGCCTATAATGTTCGTATTCCTAAAAAGCAAGCAAACAGTTATATAGCTTTCGTTCTTCTATGAGATACAAGTATCTTCTCCTCTTACGTACTGTTTCAGTTCAGACTCAAATAGGGGAATCGGCAAAACAGAATACCCTATGGATAACGGTACATGTAAAGTTGTATGACATCATATTTTTCTTTTGTGTATTACATACAATAACTTTACATACTTTGAACTCCATTCATTTCATTTATTTATTTATTCATCGTCATATGAAAACTACATCAAAAGGTAAAGAAAAGGGAAGCTACAAGGTGTAGCTCCCCTTTAAAGAATATGTGTCATACAAATCAATAGTTGTTCAAATTTTAATTATATAGTGAATATAATTTGTTGGTAATTAAAGTGGTGGATCTACCTAGGGGCTAGAAATAGGTATAAACTAATCTCGAACAAAATGTATGTCCTTGTTTTTTGTATTATAAGCTTATGTATTCAGTCCTTGTGCTCTCTAATCCTGTAAGAAACTAAATACAGTGAAACCTGTATATAAAGACCACTCAAGGGTGACAAGAAAAGTGGTCTTTATAGGCAGGTGGTCTCTATCAACAGGTTCCTTTAGTACAGGTTTCCATGAGAAACGATTGTCAAGGGAAACATTAAAATGTGGTCTTTATAGACGGGTGGTCTTTATACAAAGGTGGTCGTTAAAGCAGGTTTCACTGTATTATGAATAGGTTTGTTGTTCTCACTCTGCGTGTAAACTGTTATTGACTGAGGCTGAGAAGAAGAGAAATTTGTTTGGTGATGTGTTACACATAATCCTGTAATTATCCTTACAATTCTCTTTACTATTTGTAGTAAATGCTGGTTGTAACTACAGTGTACCTTGTTGTATAACCAAAATGTTGAAATATGCTCTGCATCAACTCATATGTTATGCATGCCACAGAATTTGAAATGGGTCAAGTGTTTATCGTTTGTGTCTTGCTCAATTGTTAAGCGTACACCATCTCCGTATGGGGGTTGTGCGACACTTTCTCCTGTGATAGTCGCTCCATCAATTTTCTACACTAACCACATCCTTAACTTCAACCCTGGACCCAATCTTATACCTAATCCAAACCCTAAACCTAACCTAACACTCAATATCAACTTAACCCTAGCCCTATACCTGACCTAAAACCCAATTGCACCTAACCCTAACCCTAAACCTAACCTAAAACCCAATTGACAACCCAACCCTAACCCTATACCTAATAAAGTCTGGAGCATCACAGGAGCAGAGTCGGGTCACCCCAGAAGTGAAATACTTATAGTTTATTAATTGAGATTGTCATTAATGTTCATTGTTTGATTCAAACATCTCCGACACCTTGCAAAAGGATTTAAATGCAAGTCAGTTGTTTTGTAAAAAGTGTTAGAAAATGTGTCTGTGTGATTTAATAGTCTTGCTGTTTGTATCAACATTCGATTCAATCTTATGGAGTTGTGTGAGTATAGAACATAGACCCTAATATCATCACCCCCATAAAGGCAGAGCTATATATTGTTGGCTTCTCCAAAAAAAGGCTGTTACTACCATGAGCAATACATTGCTGTGGTGGCCGTATGAAGAGCAGCAGAAAATAGTGCTAAAAGATCTTGTATATTACAAGGTTTATTTCGTTCGTAATTATCTGAGCCATATTGGCTTTCTAGTCTTCGTTGTTTTTTTACATGTATTCTTATTTTATGCTTGGAAAAACACTTTCAAGGTTCCATTGATAATTGTTTTTGTTAATTTTGTACCCCTATTTGCCAAAACTCCTGCATTAATGAGAAATAGTACTTAAATTGACTTCTTCAAAAAACATCTGAAAACAAACCTATACAATACTTAATTTGTCCTTAGACGAAGTATCCTCTGGAAAAGGCACAGTATTATTAAAACTTTTCTTATTAAATTCAGAAATTGTGAAAAATATGTTTCCACCCGCCTCCTACCCTGCCCCTAAATATGAATAAGTAAAACATAAAGACCATGTTTCTGTAATTCTGATAACATGTATGTTTTGTTATCACCCTCTTTGAGCTAATTATCTTGGAATTTAAAATTTCATACCAAGAAAGGAATCTGAAGAAAAACAAAGCAAGAAGTTGATAAAGTTTTATTAAGACCTAGAAATAACTTTGTCAAAACTTGAATGAAATGTCTATATTAAAGTTAACCAAAAAGGTTTTTTAAGAGTAAGGTTTAATTGAAGTGGATCTAGAACTCATTGTACATGTATTTGTTATTATCAAATAGTTTTGTATGTGTAAAGAAATGTTTGTGCATAGCTTAGAGTTATATTTAAATAAAATGAAATATATATTTGAATGTAGATATGTGCTAGTGTGCAAATCACTTATTATTTGGCTCAAAATACTTCTTTTGCATAAAAAGACATTATCAAACTGCATGGAATGAAGTCTATGCATGGGTACACATATATTGCAAGTAAATTTTGATAATTGCTGCATTATCTCTTTTTATGAGTGAGAAGCTCATAAATATCTTTCTCATGGTAATTCTAGAAAATTTCTAATCCCAACTTGCATATAACCATTTGTATTGAATAGCCAGAGCTCCTAACCAACTTGTTTAGAAGAAGGTCCGAATTGACCTTCTTACAGGCTGTATGCATGCACCTTATGTAAAAATGTCCAAATTTGGGGGGTCCAGCAAGGTTAAGATTTTGGGCACCTATGTGGCCTGGGCACCTGTTAGTGTTGAGCCTTGGAATACCATATATTTACATTGATTAATATACCAGCGTGGCAAGGCATTGGTATTTACGAGGGCAAGCCCTAGGTATGTAGTCATGTGGTGTCCCGTATGTTGGCGTTACCGAGTATTGTTGAATTCTGAACATTAAAATTGACATCAAACATATCATTTCATTTCATATTTTATCTGATCTGCGCTCTAGTATTAACATTAATACTATGACCAGATATAAAGTTATAAACATGATAATAATGATAGTAATCTGGATTTAGATAGTGGTAATAGAAAAACCATCTCTAAAGCAATTTACAGGTATTATTACCTCGGTCAACGGATTCATTCACGCACAATGTGCACCATCTCCACTCCCTAGGGGAGTATTCCTACCATATGGTCATTGTGAGGGCATGATTATGGCAATTAATATAAACAATGATGCTTTCGTCCTCCTACCAGGTCCCCATTTCCCTCCTATGGAGTGGCAAATGTTGATAAATAACTTGCCAAAGAACATTAGTGCTGTGTCAGGGATTGAACTCACGACCTTTGCATTTCCAGTCAGGTACGTGCTTAAACCACTTGACTACGACACCTCTACTTCTGTGGTCGGTAACGTATGGACCAAACTAGCTTGGTCTAGCTCTTGAAATATTGTTCATGTAGGTATGAATGGGTTTCATGATATATGACCATGACTGTTTGAAATAATGAGTTATAATTATGTTTGTGAATAGCATACTATTGTTATTTAAGTGCCATATTGGAGGGGTGTTTATACGTTATCATCCATGCATCAATAACAGTTGCTCGCGTTCATTGCAATAAATGAGTCATGTATCAAACTACATGTGTTGCATTGGTTTTTGTTGTTGTGGACAAGAAGTATGATAGTGTGACATAAGGCCAAGTATGACGTTTTGGAAGAAAATATTTTGGGTCTGATTTCTTTTTAGTAAGGCAAATAGGGATTCAATATCCCTTAAAGTATATATACACAAGTGAAATTGAATTGCAAGAAAAGAACTTTGAAAATAGCAATGTGAAGTTTCAACTTGTTGAAATACATGTAACTCTCTCCTTGCTTCAAGACAGTCTGCGTATAGAGAGAATCCCTGCGTAGAGACGGCTCTATTACGAGTTCACAATGACTTATTGCTAAAAAAAATTGTGCTATCACTTTACTCTGGAAACGAAGCGCTTCTTGTCCTTCTCGACCTAACCTCTGCTTTTGACACAGTTGATCACCAACTTCTCTTGTCAAGGTTAGAAAAACCCTTTGGTATCTCAGGTACTGCGTCCAAATGGTTCGAGTCGTACCTCAATGGTAGGAAGCAGCAAGTTATCATTGACGGCATTACTTCTGATCACGCCTTGCTTAATTAGATGGGGTGTGTACCTCAAGGGTCTGTTATTGGACGTCTGCTATTCATCTATAAATCAGGAGACAAAAGTGACCCATCTAACTACAGACCTGTGTCCCTCACATGCATCTGTTGCAAGATCCTCGAGCACATCATCTTGAGCCACATGTCCGAGTTTTTGGCAAACAATGACATCATCACTCCTAATCAGCATGGATTCCGGCAAGGACGTTCCTGTGAGACCCAGCTTGTAGAAGCCGTTAATGATTGGGCTAGCAACATCAACCAGCAGCACCAAACTGACGTGATCTTCCTTGATTTCAGCAAGGCGTTTGACAGGGTGTCACATCGAAAGCTAGTTCACAAGCTGAAGTTCTACGGAATCCAAGGACCAACTCTCAACTGGATCCATGGTTTCCTGACTGGCCGATCCCAAACTGTGTCAGTAAATGGAGCCACATCACCATCAGCTGATGTCCTCTCTGGGGTCCCTCAGGGATCAGTCCTTGGTCCGGCCTTGTTTCTTATGTACATCAACGACATATGTGAAGATGTATCATCATCAATAAGACTCTTTGCTGATGACTGTGTCTTGTACCGCAGTATCCACACACAAGATGACCACACAGCCTTACAGCAAGATCTTTCCACACTGGCAGAATGGGCAGACCTTTGGGATATGTCTTTCAATGTGAAGAAATGTGCCCACATGTGCATCTCTCTGAAGCGGAGTCCCTTGAACTTTGACTTCGACATCAATGGAAAAGCGGTTCCCAAAGCTACCTCCTATAAATATCTTGGAGTCACAGTGGCTGACAACCTGAGCTGGAATACCCATGCACAGAAGATTCAAGCAAAAGCTGCAAGAACTCTTGGAGTCGTACGTCGAGCCCTTGGGAAATGTGACCAGAAAGTCAAGGACATTGCATACAAGCAACTTGTACGACCCCAGTTGGAATATGCCTCAAGTGCATGGAATCCACACACCCAGAAGGAGATCAAACTCATAGAGAGCATACAGAGACAAGCTGCCAGATTTGTCCTCCATGATTACCGAAGAGAATCTAGTGTCACCACCATGCTGTCATCTCTTGGCTGGGACACACTACAACACCGCCGCTTGCTCAATCAATGCGAGATGCTCTTCAAAGTACACCGCAATCTTGTTCAGATCTCTCTGCCTCCTGAAATCCGACTCATTACAGGCATCACCAGACCACAACGAACACAACATCAAACCCACAACTTCCGGTTCACTCAACCATTTTGCAGAGTTAACTGCTACATGTATAGCATGTTTCCCAGAGCAGTCCGTGTCTGGAACGCTCTCCCAAGCAACGCTGTCACTGCAACTACCATCCAGGGCTTTAGAGGAGCGGCATTACCCGTCATACAGATTATGGCGCCGCCCCTGCCCCTGAAGATGTTGTAATGAGGGACACAATTGCACCACCTGCACACTGCACCCTGCACATTGTATATAGTGCACGGCGAACAACCATCATCACTTTCACCAGTAGCACGCACCACAGCACATCCCTCTCCAGGACAGCGTTTACGCTTTTGGGAGAGTACTTCTTCAAGGTTCAAGGTTGTTACACAACTCCCATTCAGGACATTGCTTTTCTTCAATGATGTAAGCAGATTACTCGCAACTATACATCACTGTTAAACCTAGTGAAATCAACCACATCAAACAGAAACTGGATATATATTATGTCTTCAAGAAATCCGTTCTTGAATGCAACATGATTTTCTCTTCTTAATTAAACGATAGTAAAATGGAAATTCTTCATCTGATTTCTAAATTTAGACAAGCAAATGAGTTAATTGTTACCAAAATCTCGGGTTCATTGTTCAAAGACAGTTCGCAATCTCAGAGTTAATCTGGACAACCATCTATCTCTGCGCAGCCACATTAATACTGTGTGCCGCAAAGCATCGTTTGCTCTTAGAAAAATATAGGCAAAGTCCGCAGATTTTTTAATAAAGCTTCAACTGAAATTCTCATTCACTCTTTCTTACCCTCACCTCTAGACAACTTTAATAGTCTCGGCTTCACTGGTATTAGTGATAAAGATATAAACAAGTTACAAAGGATTCAAAACTCTGCTGCACGTCTGGTCTCCCTGCCAAAGAAAATAATGTCAACACATAACACCCATCCTCAAAGATTTACATTGGCTCGCAGTTAAATTCCGTATCCAGTTTAAAATTATTTTGCTAACCTTCAAATCACTCCATGGTCTGTCTCCAGAATATCTCTCTGATCTTGTCTTATACAATATGTTCCACCAAAGTCCTTGCGTTCTGCATCTCCAAACCTCCTCGTAGCTAAGAGAGGCAGAACAAAGGCATAAGGTCATAGGCTTTCACTTGTATTTTATGGAATTCTCTCCCAAACTCACTACGTTGTATCACAATACTGAAACATTCATATCTAAACTCAAAACTCATCTTTTCAAATTAGCATATACCAATAGTACTAAAGGATAAGTAATGTTGTAATTTTTTCTCTGTGTATAACTTCAAGGTTTTCTATACAATGCTTTTGTTTTATACTCATCTCCCTTTTATGATCTTGATATATTTTATACTGATCGATATATGTTTATTGTATAGCGCGTTGAAATGTCAACAGACATGAAATGCGCTATAAAAGAATAAAGTATTATTATTATTAACAAAAAGGTGATTATTATAGATTTGCTGAAAATTAATGGCGGTTCTATATTGTAATGTAATGATTTATGAATTATTATGAATTGTAGGCCTACACTGACAGAATTTTTAAGTAAAAAAGGGTATGAGAAAAATCATTTGTAAAATAACTGTTTTCTTGCTAGTATTGTATAGGCCTAACTGTTTTAATGACTTTCCACAATATAAAGAAAATAGATTTAAGCGAGAGGAGGTGAATGCTAGAGCTAGAAATATGCCGAGTGCACACAACACTGGTAATATTGATATCATTGAGATCATTGAGAGAATCATATACAAATATTAATTGCAAAACTTATGTTCATGATGTGGGCAAGGCCGCTGTCTTTTTCTATGACTGACTCCTTGATACGTTATGCTTTGACTAAATAAAAAGAAAAATTCCTGACATATTTTTTGAAAATCGTATTTACATAAACAATACAGAAGTTAACAATAATTTTAGTGAATCATATTCCGATTCTCGGATACAAGAATTTCAAGGAACTATTAGATACGTCCGATTTTTCAGTTCTCCGAAAAGATCCCATCGGCATCGAAGTTGATAAAGCCATCCCTTGATTAAGCCCTCTACGTCAAAAACGGAACATTGAGAGCGGACCATTTAAATTTTCATCAACAACAAAAAAAACAAGCAAGACCGAGGCCGCTGGTTCGTCCGTTCGAGATGTCCGTCAAAAGACGATGAAATTGTAAGTTATTTGCCTCTTTATGTGTCACTTCACAGTCTTACGATACAAATTACATTGATTCTTGTTTAAACTTAGTATTTTATTACCTGTACAGTACTACTATAATAGAATCTGGCTTTCAAAATTCAAATTACATCTTCAAGTTCAAGAACGCCGGAACTCATGCCGCTGGGTCGGGGGAAAGTATAGTGGGCGGCTGGCCCTGGCCTGGTGGCCAGCGCGGCTGGCAGTCTGGGCCTGGGAGCCGTTTCTCGAAACCGCCATAGACCCTGCATAAGTCTAACTTCTTAGAGTTAGACATCCCATTGAAGCGTGTGTTATAGAATTAACACACGTTTCTATGGGATGTCCACGAACTTAGACTTTTGACGGTTTCGAGAAACTGGGTCCCATTTCTCGAAACCAACTGAAAGCTAGGGAGAATACACCTGACCAAGAACAAGACTTCAAACAGGATAGTTTAAGTTAACACAACAATAATAATAGCTTTATTCTAAGACTCTTGAACCGAAACCATAGCTGCTGCTAAAGTGCTAGCTAGCCTTTCCCAAAGTCCCTGCATCTTTTTATCTTACTTCTGTACAACAATTAAGTTATATGTAGTCTAATCGCTTTGTGTGCCAACAATAAAAGGTGCTAACTACATGTACTGTACAATATAAACCCTTATACAATGACAAGACAGTCATAGATCTAGATCTACTCATAACTTTATCCGCCAACTACGGAGATGTCTCTGATCTTCCTAAACCGTTTCACAAGAGCTTACTACATGTAGCTAGACATCTCGTGAAATCGATACTTTCGGCGAGAAGAGGAGCTAAGACATAGATCTAGCCTTAGGCACAATTCCACCGGATTAAAAAAAAGTAATTTTAGGAAAACTGCATTTATTTAAATCTAGACCTAGGCCTATATGAATTTCAATTAGGAATAAATAAAGATTGAAAATGGTACCAGGGAATAAGAGATGCAATGATAAAATATACTTCAAAATTTGTGTAGATTATACCATAGAATTACTTGTAAAATATAATTGTGAGTATTTCATTTCATGACCGGTGAATCAGTTTTGTTTTTGAGATGGGTACCCCCCGGATATTTTCATTTGGTAGTTAAAAAAAAAACACACACTTAGATCTAGATCTATTATTATTCTTGGCAAAAAAAGTTTTGTTCAATGTTTTAGGCGTCAGCACAATATTAAAATGATGAAACTTTAACATTCCAAACGTTAAAACACATTTTTTAAACTATTCAGTTTACACATTTGAAGATAGAATTTATCTCGAAATTCATATGGGTCTGAAAACTAGAGAATACACTTCTGACTATTGCTTGACTGCCGTGGCAGATAACCCATCCCTTTGAGAATTTTACAATGACAATGTGGAAATAAACGTGTATAATCAGTTTAGTTAAGTGGAAAAAGCCTTTGATATAAACATGGCATATCGTCATAAGATTTTCAAATGTTTAAAAACGATAACTCCCTGTTTAAGTGAATGTGTAGAAAGATCAAAGCTGGAGGATTTCTTTTCCTTTTTTGCCAGCCATGGTCTACCCAATAAATGACATGTGATGGTGCTGCCCATCGACTAAAAAGTTACAACAGAGATATGACGGGGTCGGAAGCGTCATAACTAGTCAGGATGTTGTTTTTGATCTTGGCGAAGAGGGCTTCGTGAAACACGTAGCGGACAAGTAGCTTACTAACGCTGATTTAGTCAAGAAGTTTGACTTATGACGGGTTCGAGAAACAGGCCCCAGCCTACTACTGGTGACTAGTCTAGACTAGTCTTACTAGTCTTTAGACTAGAAACTTTATAAAGCATTGTTGTCTCATTAAAAGAAAAGAAAGGGGCCAATTTGTTTTCTTCCAACGGCCAACGTTAGTCGACGATTAAGAAACATCTAGACTAGTCACAAGATCCTCTTTTTATTTGCTATTGACTGTAAATACAGACTGTAGGCTACCGTCAGGTGTATTGTACATCTCAAGTCCTGAAGTCAAGATGGGCTTGGCCTTGTATTTGTATCACAATTAAAGTTAAACCCACAAATTTATAAATATAAATATATGGACAGACTGAAGACTTGCTCAGATGAAGCGGTAAACCGCCACAAAGAAAGTAAGAAACCACCACATTTTGTTGTGCACGTACAAATGAATGGCACCTACACACAACAAAAGTCCCACGCATGTCCACTTATATGCTGTAGCTCTGTTTGTTATAAGATACAAAATTGTGAAGCATATTGCTGTTTACATCGTCATTAAAAAAGGCAGCGGTTTACCACTTCATATTTGAACAAGGTTCAACATTGGAATTCATGAATGTACCAAGTTGTATATATAAAAAAAGTATTGGGTCCTTCATGAATTTCTTTTCTCAATCACTAGATCTTGATCAGCTCCACTCCTGGCTCCTCGATCTTGTGACCTGGTGTGTGTGTGTGTGTGGAATGAAGAAACTGACCCAGACATGGAAGCAACAGAAGGTGTCAAAACTCCGGGACAGTTCCTTCACCGCCAGCAAGACCCAGTCGGTGCCATCCCAAGATGGTGGCAAGATATCCCAAGGTAGCACAGGCTCCTGTGGAGCAACATCCGCAGGACCCACCCTCTCAGCCAGTGGGGGAAGTCGGAAAAGGTTAGGGCAGCATATTCCAAGACAAGCTGTACCTGTGTTGGTCCCAAAGCCAGTCCATGATGGAACAGAGGGAGAGAAACGAGAGAAGAAGAATGAAGAAGATTTGGCAAAGAAGAGGAAGGTTGGAGGTGCAATTGGTGATCAAAGCAAGAGACGCTCACCTCGATTGCAAAAAGGAAGAGACCATTCCTGCTCTCCTCGTGTAAGTCTCCTGTCAGTCTTCCATACATGTATATGTTGTGAAAACAATATAATGAATTCTTTTTATATTTTTGTATCATTAAATGTCTTTAAAATATCAATCAGAGCTCCCCCAAGCTCTGGTTGATAAAATGTACTGGCATTGAATATTTGGTAAGGTAAATATTTTGATAAAGATAAAATATGCAGATGAAATAAGCTCATTTTCAAGAAGAATTCATGTCAAATATATTGATAATGAATTTTGTGTAACTTAAATACTTAATCTTTAATTTTATCTCAAGTGTGTTTATTATTATTTCATTCAAACAGCCCGTACCGCTCAATCACTCCTTCCAGTCATCATTTGGTGGTGAGTTTGACTTTGACGATGATGTCCTGCTTGCAGTGGAGAAGGCAGAGGCAGACTTCAACAAGATCCATGAGGATGTTGTCCCCCTCCAAGAAACCATTCCCCCCAAAAAAAATCATGAGTACTTGGCCTCGAGAACTGCACTGGGTGTTCAAGGGGAGACTTCTAGCAAGAAAGAAGTAGATTCTCTTCGCAGTGCAAAAGTTAATGGCTCTTCTGCACACTCTGTCGTTAACTGTAAAACAGTCAGTGAGTCTAAGTCAGCAGTTGCAGGAAATTCTGGAGTTGGAAAAGCAGGCGAAATTGTAAATAAGCAGGAGAGGACAAAGGCAAGAAATTTAAAAAAGATAGATGATGGAAAATCTTCCCCAGGTCATGCAGTATATGGAAGAAGTGGTCCTGCAAGGAAAGGAGAGGTCAGTCTTCCTAAACAAGTGCAATACACAGCAATAATCGCTGAAGATGCAGGAAGAGACAGTGAGATTCCTCAAAAGAGCAATGTCTCTCTTTCAGATCTATCACACATGCCAACAATATGCCAGACGAATGAAAATGCCACCAAGAGAGGAAAGCATGCTACTTCAAACCAACCACTTCAAGGAACTACCACAAAAACCTTCAGGTCTGCTGGTAAAAGTTCATCTGCCGATTCATTAGTAAAGGTCAAAGAGCTTTTTTCCAGACAAGGTGCGTCCGATGAGGCAAGACATTCAGGAGAAGGTCCTTCTGCCAAAGAAAGCACTAGCACATTCCTTGATTCGATACTGGTTGCAGATTCAGAGGTACCCGATGGACAGAAGGAGGCTGTAGTCTTCTGTGAGGACTCGCAAGATCAGGATGATGTCCCAGCGTCAAAGACTGGTGCTATGTCAGGGAGACATCAAGACCCTGTCAAAATCCTGCAAAGTGGCAAGTCTTGTCAACCTGGTTTTCTTGGAAGAGGTTTGACGCCTGGGAAAAGTGTCAGGACTGGACAGAAGGCAAGCAAGAAGAACCCACAAGGTACATGTACATGTATGTCTATTGCTGTCATCAGTCACTAACTCACAATGTAGGAATGTTTTGTAGTTATTTCAAGAAATTAAGTTTGGTACACAGATCGAAGAGACCATGCGAACAGGAATCTCATTTTCTATTTTGAAACTTTGATTTCAGAGTTAATATGTATTTAGGTTGGGTGAATTTGTGCAAGATGAAATAAGGATATATATTTTTTCAGTGTTTATCATGATGTGATGAATTACAATGAAAGGCTATTTGGACACTTCATGAACCTCTGCTGTTACATTTTATGAATTAAATCCATTGCATCGTTGAATTAGTGTTACCGGTTGCATGTTATTATTCAGTATCATGTTCATGCAAGGTTTTTTTCTCTCTTACCTGAATTGCACAGATGTTTGATTCATTAATTCATTTACAGGTATCACTTTGATGCGCTGTACATATATGTAGATGATGGTATTCAAGGACAAGACCAAAAAAAATTTGAATTCTTTTCCACCATGAACTATTTCAATTTCAGGTTATGCAACCCGTCGTTCATCAACCAGCCCCACTCCTCATACTGCAACCACGTCTAAACCTATCAATCGCTCCACCCACAAGAGATCCCCACCTGTCTCCCATCTCCTCCTCCACCTCCCGGCCCGTGATCAGCTGCTTCTGTCTTCATGGGGACTGCCAGATGTTGTTCTCCAGCAGTACCACCGGGCTGGCATCACCAAGATGTTCCCCTGGCAGGTGGAGTGCCTGGGACGGGGCGGGTCCTGGAAGGAGGGAATTTGGTCTATGCAGCACCCACCAGTGCAGGTAAGAGCAGGGGCGTGGTGGAGATGTAGATGTACGTAAAAACCTGTGATTACTTAAAATCTGTGCACTACTACATGTATTTCTGACTATGTAGTTTTCATGTTATACCAAGAACTTCCATTCTATCATTCTATGAACCGAGATTGATATTATTGTCTGTCATAGAAATATCAGTATACATGTATTATTAAAGCAACAAAAGTGGTTTGTAATTCACCCAGAAATTTATCACTTTTTTTAATGAATACACTCATTATTATTTAATGTATTTTCAGGTAAAACCCTTGTTGCAGAGCTCCTGGTCTTGAAAAAGATCCTGGAAACTAAAAAGAAGGCCCTGATTATACTTCCTTTTGTATCAGTTACAAGGGAGAAGATGTTCTACTTACAGGTATGTATGCAGTCGTTGATTGATATGTAAAAGTAGTTTCTTTCTGCTGTACTTTTTTTACTTCCACAATCAATTATGATTTTGAAGAACAATGTTTTTAATACAGTGATATCCTGGGAGAATTTTTGTCAGGTGGTCTTTAAGGACAAGTTCCTCTTGTACACATTTCATTGAGAAATACATCTGAAGGAAAACCAAACTATGTTGTCTATACTCTATAACTCCATATATCGCTAATGCTGTCTTTCTATCTATATAAAATTAACATACCTACTTTTAGATATAAAATAAAAAGTAAATGTCTAATTCTATTTACTGTTCGAAAATATGCTTTGAATTTTAAAAGTATTTGGAGTAATGATTTGACTCCATGAACGACTCCAGGACCACAGGCTTGTATTAAAGAATACAAAACCATTAAAAAATTTATCAAAGCACTAAATTATATATTTTCGTTGTGCTCATTTTTTAAAGGGGGGTGGCTGTCTCATTTGAAGAAGAAAAAAAATACAGCTATGAGTTGTTTTTTTTTTTCCCTTTTTTTTCTTTCTGCATCTAGTCTATGTTTTCTGAGGCTGGGGTACGTGTTGATGGATTCATGGGCAGTCATTCACCTCCTGGTGGCTTAGCAAGTACCGACATTGCAATATGCACCATAGAGAAAGCAAACAGTCTGATCAATAGACTACTAGTAGAGAAAACAATTGGCCAACTTGGTAAGTCATCTGAGAGCCAATTTCACTTATTTTCATAATCTTTTTCATATCTTTGACTTGTATCCATTTCATTTTGTCTATAAATTTCAGTCACCTGTTTTAGACTATTGGTCAAATGCCACCAGCCCTGAAACCTTATTTTTAAAAAATAGTTCAATACATGTAGCGAATATATATTTATAATACCATCTTTCTCCTGTGTTTGGTATTGCAGGGATAGTAGTGGTTGATGAGCTACATATGATCGGAGATTCACACAGAGGGTATCTACTGGAACTCTTGCTTACTAAGATCAGGTATGTGACGGCCACCACATTGAAGTCATCAGGGGACAGTGATGGTGGTAGGCAAAGGTAAGTTGATGATTGATATTGTCATTTATGTGGTAAGTTTGTTGCCAAGAGCCGTTGGGTGATTGTGTTATTTCATTATGTGGATGTCATGTGCAGTGTATGTGTTCATTGCTTAGATATTAGGCTTTTACATCAGACCAAACATGGCCCTACCTCCTCAGACATGGGCCCTCTTGTAAAAAAAAAATTGTTTTATTAAATAAACTATGGTTTTATCATGGCTAAATAAGACTAAATAAATTTATATTTATCTACATGTGCAAGTACTCTTATGAATCACACCCCAAAAGAGTGATTGAAAACTGATTTTGTTTCCACATTCTTTTGATCTCTGGTCATCAATCTTTCTTTCACTCCGTGTCCCCCTTTCTTTCTTGTATTTCCATCTATCTCCCTCTGTTTCTCTTTTCACTCTTTGTCTCATATTCCACCTTCGTCTCTCTCTTTCTTTCTCTCTCACTTTGCCATCCCCTACCCCCTCTATATTTCTCTTTCTCTCCATCTCTCAGTAATCCTATTCAGATCATTGGCATGAGCGCTACCCTGCCCAACCTAGACCTGCTAGCACGCTGGCTGGATGCAGATCTCTACCGTACAGACTTCAGACCCGTACCCCTCACGGAGCATGTCAAGATCGGCAAGGCTGTCTTTGACTCCTCCATGTCAAAGGTCAGGGAGGTTCAGCCACCATTTGAGGTCAAAGGTCAGTGGAGTATAGTAGAGGAATGTATCTTCATTTAGTCTTGAGTCACATGATAGAGCAAACTTCAAAAAATTGTCTTTTTACAAGACGATAAAAAACATTACAAATGCATAGCCAGTGGGGATATGGAAAAAAGTTGCTGCTTGAAACCAAACCCCCTAAGAAAGTATACTTATCTTTGTATGATACTATTGTTTAGTCATTTAAAAGGTGTTACGAACCACAATGCAGGCCCAGCGGAGCACCCCAATTAGCATATCATTAACGGCCTGTTTTATTTGAATAACCAACGGACATCTACGTGAATCCGAACATGTGTTTGCTAGAATGTAAAATCTTAAAATTCGCGTTGCGCCTTTATTACTGCCAATATCGCTATGAAACTTTCCATACTAACTACAATTATTATGAACTTGATATCAGTGAAATAAATATGAAATTCCATGGAATAAAACTCGAGATATGAGCTTCACCCTCGATAAACACGCCGTCTATTTTTTTCTGACTCTCCCCTATCCAGCAATGCAGGAAGTAGAGACTTAGTATGAATGTTCATGAGGGTTGAATCCATATATGGGCGAAATTTTCGCTTGGCCGATGGAGTATTTGTATAGTTATAAGTTCTGTTTCATGGGGCTTCAGGGACTTTTAGATTTGCACGACGAGCGTGGACTGCTGCGTGGACATCCTTTTAAGGCAATGTGACGTCCTTTTAAGGCACTGTCGAGCACTGGCAGTCTGCCCGGCAGTGCCTTAAAAGGACGTAACATTGCCTTAAAAGGATGTCCACGCAGCAGGTGCACGCTCGTCGTGCAAATCTAAAAGTCCCTATTCTCTGCGCATGCGTCTTCGGGCTCAGTGCATTCGGCCGGCAACACATGTATAACCCAGGCACACGCGAGGTTTCCCTGACATAACATATATTTGAATGAATAGGACTGGTCATAACATATTGCGCACACGAAGGCTTGTTTTTGTTCAATGAGATTCGGACGTTGGGGTATGTTTTCTCTGACTCTACCCTATCCAGCAACTATAAAAGAGATATTTCAGAAGGATTGAGATTATCAAATTTCTTTTCTGTTCATATGAGGCAATTCTTGGCGGTCTCGAAAAAATGGTGAATTTTACGGTGATTTCGTATCTCATTTTTTCGTTTTGTTCGTCAAAATTATCCCTTAAATTTCACATTTTCGGTGCATCAATAACTTTTGTTATACACATGACTGTCTTGCAAATTTTTTAAATAATCGATTTAGTAGCTTTGATTGCTGATATTCATCAAATTAATGAAGAATTTGCCTTCGAAATTTGTTTACTTTTTTTCGCATCAATCGGTACACAATTGTTTATTTTATGCAAATGATGTTTACTGGACGAGAGTCGATCGCTCGGTAATTGGGGTGCTCCGCTGCGCCTGAATGCATTTAAAATGAAACTGAAAAGAACAATACTTGCCACTTATTGATTTATTGAAATACATAATTGATTCATATACTTTTTAGTATGTAACATTAGTATTGTATTGTATTGTATCGTACCTGTATCTTTTTATGTTTGGGGTTGCTTGTTTACAAGTTTTTAACTTATTTTAGCAATCCAGGTATTTAATGCAATACACTGTATTTGTATTGATCTCATTTTGATTTTTTTAATCTTTTGCCAAATAAATGTAAATTGAATTGAATTGCCTTCCTCTCTTAAGTTTAGGCTCGTCCAGATATGACGTGTTAAAACGCTGCACTTTTTTACTTAAATGAATGGCAATTGCACGAAACAAAGTTCTTGAGATCTGTGTTATGAGATACAGAAATGTGGCGCAAATAACGCTTCATGTTATCATTTTAAAAATGTAGTGGCTTTGCAGTTTCATATGTGAACGGGCATTAGGGTATATGAGGTAATTCTATTCTAAGGTATATGTGTTTTATCTTTCTTAACGGCCTCCACTTCAGGCGATGAAGACCAAGTGTTCTCCTTGTGTTTGGAGACGATTTCCAAGGGCAACGGTGTGCTAGTGTTCTGCCCCACCAAGAACTGGTGTGAGAAGCTGTGTGAGATGATGGCTAAAGAGATTTATATGATGCATCAGGGGCAAGCGACCACAAAGCAAACAGGTAAATGATTACAGACTGTATTCTAACTTTAATTAACATCGATGATTGATAATGATGATTGATATTGATGATGCTGGTGGTGGTGGTGGTGGTGGTGGTGGTGGAGGTAGAGGTTGTGGTGGTGATGTTGATGGTGGTGGTAGTGGAGGTGGTGATAATGATGATGGTGATGATGGTGGTGATGATGATGATGATGGTGGTGGTGGTGATGATGATGATGATGGTGGTGATGATGATGATGGTGGTGGTGGTGGTGGTGATGATGATTGGAGTGGTGGTGGAGGTGATGATATTGGCGATGATGATCAATGTTGTGATGATTCCAATGATAAGGATATACGGTAGCTGTCATTTTAAAAAAAAAAATTTTCAGGCATTTTCAACAACATGATTTACGTGTATACATTTCATATCAGCCTTGGCATTCCTGTAAGAAAAAAAGGGTTCCTAGTATATTAACCTATCGCCATCTGTGTCATCTGATTGCAGGCTTTGTGAAAGCATCCAACATGCTACCTTTGAAACTAGACCACGCCTCTCTGAGAGATGTCATGGAGCAGCTCAGAAGGACACCCGTCAGCATTAATTCAGTCCTCAGAAAGACCATTCCATGTGGCGTAGGCTACCACCATGCAGGTAACAAGAACTAGCTGTTAGATATCGTCCAAGTAATCAGTTCTTTGTAAATGTGTGTTTTGATGATTCACGAGGGGAAGGGGAGAGAGAGGGTTCATATCAATTTGGGGGTGTTGTATGCATGAGGTCTCTGTTTTTAATACTGCATTACATAATGGGGAGGGGGTGCCTTATTTGGTATTGAATGTTGCTCTTATGCCCCCCGCCCACCCCCATTTCTTTACTGGCTTTTGTGTGGAAATTTGTTCCCAACAATAACTTTTGAGCTTGCACTGATCTCTTGTTCTCTCCGAAGGACTCACATTTGATGAGCGAGACATCATCGAGGGCGCTTTCCGCCACGGCTTCCTCAAGATCCTGGTGGCCACTTCCACTCTCTCCTCGGGGGTGAATCTTCCTGCTCGGAGAGTCATCATCAGGTCAATAATGTTCAACCGAAAGGTCATTGATGCCCTAACCTACAAGCAGATGATTGGAAGGGCTGGGAGGAAAGGAATCGACACAGAAGGTACGATTGAGATATTTTTTCATTTTCTTTTATTTCTCTGTCTTTAATCATTACTTTGTACATGTATCTAATATGTAAATACATATTATGCCTAAAAACATTGTCAAAGCAACTTGTGCCTTGCAGATCAGTTCTTTAGCAGCTTCATGTACAGACAAAAATAATATTTGTGAATCAGAAATATTTCATCATACAGAGACAGAATGACAAGAGTGGGAGAGAGGAAGAATGACTTATAATGGCAGACAAAAGTAAATATATTCAGAAACAAACCGATGCATAGTGTGTAGTAGGGTAGAGAAGGAGAGGCAGAGAAATAAATGAGAGGGAGAAAGGTACAGAAGTAGAGAGAGAGTGAGAGACAGAAAGGGTGTTAAACTTGTGGCCACTATGACAAGTAAGGAAACAACAACAACAAAAAGCATGATTAATCTGTTTAGTCATATATGCCAAATTCTAATTCTTGTAAGAGAAAGTATTTTGGTACGTAAGACTACCGAGAGAGACAAGGCATCTAAACTGATGAGAGCTGAGCTACCACCGGTCCAAAGCTGTTTCGTCAAGAGACAGGGAGATGACGTTATAGAGAGAGAGAGAGAGAGAGAGAGTAAAAGAAAGAATAGGATAAGAGAGAAACTGGGGTATAGTGTGATCCTTAGAATTTCAAGAATTATCTGTAAACTGTTTTGTACCGTTACATATATTTGACTTGTATATTTCTAGGGGAAAGCATTTTGGTATGTAAGACTACCGAGAGAGACAAGGCATCTAAACTGATGAGAGCTGAGCTACCACCAGTCCAAAGCTGTCTGGTCAAGAGACAGGGTGATGACCTCAGTAACAGCCTTAAGAGAGCCATCTTAGAGGTGAGTCACTCCAGCTCATTGATAGCATTGGTAAATAACCTATTCAAAGAACCAACATCCATGATTTTTACACACACACACACACACACACACATACAAATTGAAGTCATAAGTAAAGGCCTCTCGAAGTGTAATCTTCTTTCACAGTGTAATTTTCATATTTTCGTATTTCGAAGTAGACACTTGTGCCTTGGGTGCAATTTCAAACCTTTAAAGGTAAAGACCAGTTTTGGAAACCCCCCTCTCTCAAAAAATGAAATGGAAGCTCTCATCACCAATCATATGAAAGAATATGTTTTGACTAATACGTGATGATACAAATTTTGCCGGGAAACCGCCTACTATTGATATATTTGGTAAATTATTATATCTATTGGGACCAAATAGATATCGCGACGTGGTCGCAGTAGTCCCATATACATCTTTCTGTGTACAGTGCTTGTAACTTTACCAAGACTGGGCCAAATTTCTTATCATTTTGATGATTCCAGAACCTTGCAGTACACACCAATACTTATATGCTAGATGATCAACCTTTTCTGATCGATTCCACAGCGTTTCTTTCACAATGCAATCGCATGACCAGAACTGGTCTTTCTCTTTAAGCCTCTTGAAGTATAATCTTTTTTCTCTGTGTATTGTGATATTTGTGTATTTCTTGTGACACTTGTGACTTCAAACCTTTCCCTTTCCATGGTATTGTTCCATTGATGTTATCCTCAGTAAAGAGAATTCATATGACTTAAGGAGTTTTAAGATTCAGATATATTTGCAATAGAAAAATTATCATTAATTATGCTACAGCTGTGAGGTCTGTGAAGTACACATAGATAGAGGTATCTTCTTATAATATGCAGTCCTAATAATGAAGTAATGATAAACACACTTTGTACCATTTAGTCACTGTGGTCATTGTTGTCTGTAGATGAAGACTACCTTGAAAAGGTCTCTTTTTGAAGACTCTTCGATATTGATAACATGATTAAGTCATTGTTGTTGCTTCATAGACCAAAAAGATGACTTTGTTTTTTTAAAGCAGTTGTCTGTCTTTGATAATTATATGTACATGTATTATTTTATACACTTCTAAGAGAATAACCCTTTCACCTTCTCTTTCTCCTTCCCCATCTTAGATCATTGCTAGTGGTGTAGCGTCTAGCCCTACCGAGGTCCAGGCATACGCATCCAGTACACTCCTGGCTGCAAGTCTATCAGAGGTCAGGTCAGATGATCAAGGGTCAGGGGTCAACACGGGGTCAGCAGTGCTGTCTTGTGTCAAGTTCCTCGAGGAAAATGAGTTCATTAGACTACAGAATGTGGAGTCTGAAGGTAATATATAGTACAGTCATGTATATTTTTACATCATTCTTCACTATTCGCGTTTGGGACGTTTCTAATGAATGTCAATGTAAATGCACCCCCATTACAAAACCCTAACAAATAGCATAAACTGTTGAAAACAATGGACTGAATTTACGAAAATACCTTGAACAGAATGGTAAATTACCTTGAATTTTTAACATATTTGGGGTTTAGGGTATTTCTTTCTGTGTACTTCTAGATGAAGGTTTTACTTTTTCCTTTTTATCTCTATTATTTTTAATGGGTATTTTAAGCAGATTTGAAGTTTATTATTGGAAGCTTAAGTCTACAATTACTTGAACACAAATTTAGAAATCTTATGTGCTTTAAATGTCATTACTTATGAATACTAAACCAATCACATATTTCAGATGAATTTTAAAAAGAAATTAATATGTTCTTGATCAAAACTGAATTTACCAGGTGAGACCACAGAGAAGTATTGTCCAACCCAGCTTGGGAAGGCGACTTTGTCTTCAGCACTCTCACCAGGTGAAGCTCTGCAGGTGTTTGCTGAACTGCAGAAGGCTCGCAAGAACTTTGTCCTGGAGAATGAACTTCACATTCTGTACCAGGTGAGGAAGAGTCTGTGCTCAAATTGCTGTTTGGTCTACAACCAGTTCGTCTACTACCCAATTAGTCTATTCCCATATGGTCTACACCCAGCCCTTCTACTATCCATATGGTCTAATAATCATTTAAACATGAATAATAATCCTCAAATGATTATTAGACCTTATGGATGGTAGACGAAATGGACATTAGACAAACTGGCAATTAGACCAAGTGGGTAGTAGACTTATCGGAGATTAGACCAAAAGGAAATTGGACCAAATGGTTATGGTTAGACAAACTAGTTGTAGACCAAACGGCTATCAACCTGTGCTCATTCTGGAGTATTTGATGTAATTTGCAAGGATATATATACTCCATAAGCCTATGCTAAGGTTAGATTAATGTCAGAATCTACAGGGTGACTGAATGTGTCACCTTGATGATTATTTTAAAAAGTGAACTCTGGGTGTTATAGTACAGTATACCTTATTCTGTCTGATAGTGACCGTTTCACGATATGTGGGACAAATTGTACAATTTATAACAAGATATATGTCTCCACTATTTTTTCCCCAAAAAAATAATTTTGATTATATTATCCTCAGTCACAGTGTCAGGCAAGAACCATGCACTTGCCATTTTATGGGCTAACATCATGGTAACCAAAGGTAACGTGACTCTGTAATTGTAGGTTTGATTGTCCTAATAGTTTTTTCAAAAGATTAACAATAACTTGAAAAGGAAAAAAAAAGGTAAAGTACTCTGAGGCGTTTGAATGTATTTGGATTCTACCTAGTGCAAAACACAATACTATTTTGATGCATTAGATCATCCAAGAGTACATTGTATATCTCAAGTTATGTTACAAATGCACCTACATGTACATGTACAGGTCACTCCAATCTACAACCAGGGCTTCCAGCCCGACTGGTACCAGTTCGTCTGCACCTGGGAAAAGATGTCATCGGATCAGCGGAGGGTGGCCGAGCTGGTTGGGGTGGAGGAATCCTTCCTGATGAGGGCCAGTCAAGGCCTCGTCTCCAATGCCTCCCGATCGGCCAATGTCCAGAAGAGCATCGCCATCCACCGGCGATTCTACACTACCCTCATCCTGCAGGAGTTGGTCAACGAAGTGCCACTGCCGACTGTCGCTGCTAAGTACAGCTGTGGCTTTGGGCAGCTGCAGGCGTTGCAACAATCTGCTAGTACATTCTCAGGTAGAGAAATATAGTCCTTTTGAATAAATTTTTCTCTCGGAATAGTTTCAATATTTTTTTTCAAAGCTGTCGAGTATTTTCAAGTGTAGGATAGTTTTTAATACATTGGAACATATCAATTGAAATTAATTGAAAATCATCTTTCAGTGAAGAAAATTGCTACCAGTCAGGGGTCACTTCTTGTGTGTGAAGTAGAAGGAATGAAAAATTGTTGAGTGTTTATGTTAATATACCAATTTAGTCAAATCTACATATTGTATTAGTTTGAATTTGCAACAGATGGAAGTGAACATGGAACATTCCAAAATGAATTCTGCATTTTGGGGGGTTTATATGTTGACCCATTATTCCCCCCGGCCCCTTAAACCTTTATTCACTGTGGCGTGCCTGATGACTCTTGTTGAAGTTGTTTGATTTTTCTTGATTGAACATGTAGGCAATCAACAATATGAACTTCATGTTGATGAACTTTGTTTGTTCTCATCTCGTTTAGGCATGGTGACAGTCTTCTGCAGCCGGCTAGGCTGGTGGAACCTGGAACTTCTCCTGGCACAGTTCCAGAGCCGGCTCAACTTTGGGATCCAGCGGGAGCTCTGCGATCTGGTTCGGATCTCGCTCCTCAACGCCCAGCGAGCCAGGCTGCTCTACGATGCCGGTTACCCCACCGTGGCTGCAGTGGCCACCTGCAACCCGGATGATGTGGAAACCCTGCTCAGAAATTCTGTGCCATTCAAAAGGTAAAATTAACTAAATGGTTCACATTGTAATTGGCAAAAAGAATGATTGAATAATAGACATTTTGATTGCTGAATGATATGAATTAAAACACATGACTGCATGATTTGGACTTCTCTAATGCTTGGTTCTCATTTGAAGAATAATAAACTGCTCCGTAGTTGACATATAATGTTATGAAAGCAAGCTAACAGTATCAGAAAACAAAGAATACAAGAATACTAGATACTACGTTGCAGTCAAGTTTGCCTCTTGGGTCATTGTTTTTCATTTTCTAATTTCCCTTAAACAAGTCTTTGTGTATCATTAGCACAATGAGAATTTGGGCAGATAAAGTTACAGTGCATATTGTAGATTTACAAGGGAGTTAATTCCATGCAAAAACAAAAAGTGAATCATTATCCTGAGGGTTCTCATCAGATGATATTGGAACTATGTCTAAGTTTGTGCAGCACTTTAATAAGTATTAGAAATTTAAGCATGATTGTGTATGTTCTTGGTTTTATCCAGTGGCAGACAAGCTCATGGTGAAAACGCCTATGAGGCGGTGGAAAGGCAACAAACCAGGTGTATCTGGGCCACCGGAAGGAAGGGACTGACAGAGGCTGAAGCTGCCAAGCTTATCATCTCTGAAGCCAGACAGATTGTCCAGGTTGAGCTTGGTGTGGCTGATGTTGCTTGGAGCAAGGAGGAAGAGAAGGATGACACCAAGGCGGACAATGGTGGTCAGAAGGTGGTAACTAAGGATGACGGACCACGGGAGGGCCCCAGAGACAGGAACACAGGACCTGAGGCGGTATTAGCGCACATGTCAGAGGGAAGCGATAGAAGTGGTGAAAGCATGACTAGTTGTAACAGGAAACCCGTCCCTGAGAAAAACCTGGAGAAGGAATTGATACTGGTAAAGGGGCGTGACCACGGTGCACCTGAAGAAAGTCCAGCAGTAGATGAACCCATACCTGGTAGGCCAAGTACTTCATCAAAGTCTGTTGAAATTCATGGAAATTCTTTCGCGAAATTCAATGTAAGACATCCAGATTTAAAAGAAGTAGTTACTAAACCATCTGATAGTTCTGGAGAGAAGTTTGGTGATGTGCACAGAGACTCTGAGGCAGAAGCAGAGGGCTGTAGTATCAAGGCCGTGGCCAATGAGACGTCTGGTAGTGAGTGTTCCTCTACTAGATACAGTGGAAGAAAAACAAGTTTCAAACACCCATCTGTTATAAGAAGTACAAATGCTAAAGACAACTCAAAGAAACAAATTGCGGTAACTGTCCAGGTACATGCCAAACCTCGAAATAGCACAATAGATGCAGAAAAAATGTTTCCACAGGTCCCTGCAAAACAGCCAAAGATCATCACAAGTAAGAATAAGAATGATATAGCGTGGAAAAAACCTATCCAAGAAAAGGAGGACACAAATGTACACCGTGCTCCAAGCTCTACCAAAGAAAAAAGTCCTGAGATCAAAGAGCAAGAAGAAATGGCTAAAGGAAAGATAACATCAACACCTATTACAGCAGAGGACAAAGAGTCACATCATCAAGGTCGGGAGAAGGAAACATCTCCAGAGCTCTTCTCATGTCCTTTAGATGAGGGTGGTCTGGAGGAAGCACTGCAGCAGATGGTCAAAGAAGGGGAGTGTGGTTCTCCTGCAAGGGGTCCAGGAGATGGACAACTCCTACAGGATAAGAACTGTCACAGCAAAGATGAGGATGGAATGTTAATTGGTGAAGAGGATGGGATAAGTCCGACCTTCCCATCCATGGATTCACAGCTGGAGCAGTACATGGCTGAGTATAGCACTCAGAATGACATTGTTGCTGAATCAGCTAGTCCTGACCTTGATGCTGGCAAGAAGAGCGGAAGGGAGCATTTGAGAAACTGTCAAAATATTCAAACAGATGATAAAGTACTAAGTGGTCCAAGCACCAGGGACACTGCCTTGGCAAAAGATGCCGTAGCTGGAACTATGGTAACAAGTCATAACTCGAATGCTACTACAGATACAGTTGCATCAGATCAAGCGATTGATGCTGATGCTAAAGATGCTGTCCAGAGTACAGACAGTGGATCTTGTCCACAGGTAGAGACAACCCAGGATGTCCTGCTAGCTGCAGATATGTGTGAGCTATTTGACTCATTCTCATGTAGCATTCAGGCATCAGTAACCACAGAGAGCAGTCCAAGTAAAGCTATACCCCCTTTCATTCACACTGACCAACAGCATCAATGCCAGGCAGCTGAACAGACATCCCATTCAGGTGAAAGAGGTTCCAGACTTACTGCTAAATCTCCTGGAAACTATGAGAAAGATGTTAAGCTTGTAAACGGTCCCTCTGTAGCCGAAAAGGCCCCAACAGCAATTGTAACAGAAACTACATCATACAAGATGCAAAGAGGTAGTGACAAAGCAGAGGCCCAAGGCTGTCAAACTGAGGATGCCATGCAGATATCTTCAGATGAATCCTTTTCATTCTTGGAGATTTCTGGTGAAATCTTGGATTCAGACCCAAACAATGCTACCATGATTTTTGTTGGAAAATCCAAACAGTCATGTACAAAATCTTGTTCGGAGGAATGTACCAAACATCCAGATGTTCTTCACAGCAATATAAAAGACGACAAATCGTATCCAAAGGTCAAATCATCAACCAGCAGAAAGGAAAACACTGCACATGAGGGCACTGAAAAGCAGGATATTGGGAAACAATCATTATTAGGTATCCAGAAACCTTCAAAGTCGGTAGAACATTCCAATGGAACAGTGAGTGGCACCTCAGAAAAAAGACAACCAGAGTTTCATCAGCTTGCTACTTCTAGGGGACATCACAAAGTATCTGTATCAAGTAAAAATGTATCCAAGAAAGAGAGTTTAGCACCATCAAACCAACCATCCAAATGTGAGTCATCCTCAAGAACAGTTGCAGATGATGTGCTTTTCTCTCCTGAGAGGGAAAACAAAGTCCACAGAAATGCAAACAGTCTTCTGAGTCCAGGCACTATGGCCATGCTGGACCTCTTTGCAGGGGAAGATGATGATATGTTCACTCAGCTGAAGGAAACGCCAAAGAGTAAAACCAAAGACAAGATGGTCCTTGCAGGTAAAGACATGAATGTAACCAAGATGGACACCAAGGGTGTTAGTAAGGTCAGCGGGGGAAGAGACGTGAAGCAGAACAAATCACAGAATAAGGACAAAGGTGCAATCCCCTCACACAAGGATAGTGCAATAGCGTTGAGCAGAGAACACACAAAGAGAAAGAATGAGCAAAAGGATGGTGGATCTCCACCAAAGCGGCAAAGGACCCCGCCTAGGGCTTATCCTGCTGTTCAAGAAGAAAGTGGAAGTGCAATAGCAAAAAGCCCTGCAGTTGTGGTTCTTCCCTCAAACTCAGAACATCCTGAAAGGAGAACCAGTGATACAGGAGATTACATCCCTCCAACTCCTCCCAGGACAAAACAGACTACTCCAAGGATCTCAAAGGCCTCTGGGACACAGAAGCCAAAGAGCAAAACAGGACAAACACAAGAATCTGGTAAGAAGAAGAAAACCCAAGAAAGATCTCAGCAGATTTCAAAAAGAACATCACCAAGAGCATTGACCAAGAGTAGACAGAATCTAGAGGCAGTCATGGAAGAAAGGCACACCATTACCAAAGATGCTCCTGATGGTTGTAGGGACATTAAGGACAAGGACCTTCCAAAGACAAACAAGATACTACATAGGACAAGTGCCGTTGAAAGCAACCATCTACCTCCTGACAGAACATCAGGTCAAACGATTGATGTACCCAGGATTCCAGCTATGGCCATGATACCCAGTCTCGACAGTGAAATGCTATGCCAAGATAGTGAAGACCTGTTCTCACCTAGACCCATTGAATCCCAGGACGCCCTCAATATGGGAATGGATGAATATGACTTCACTCTAAAGTTCAGCATAGACAGCGACTCTGAAATACCACCTTCTCCACATCCCGTTATCACTGCCACCTCAAAGCAGCAGAACCACCAGCAGTCCTTGGTGTCTTCCTTCACTCCATCATTCTCCTTTCCCCAGTCCTTCAGCTGCTCACCCGCTGTACCTTCATCGGACAATGCCTTCACCATCGTAGACGTCTGTGCTAATGTGGACCTCTTCAGTACATTTTTGTCAGAATGGAAACGGAAGAAGCGCTATGCAGTGGCTGTGGCCTGTGAGAAGTATTATCCTCCTGTCCAAGGTGCCACAATTGGAGGAAATTTCAAGAAACCTGGTAAGTATTTAACCAAAGCTTTCTTCACACATATCATGTTAAACAGCCTCAAAATACAACATGGGAACGTTAAACTATTTTACATAAAAATAAATAACAAGTTGGGTTAAAAAAGTAGCTGCATGGAACAGAGACCTGTATTACTCACTTATCTCTGTGTTGTCAGGTACAGATAAATGAAAGGTCTCGTAACTGGGAGGTCCCTGGTTCTAAACCAATTCGATGAACTAGTGCACTTTATTAAGGCATTAATCCTCATTACCAAATCCCTTGGAAAGGACTTAAAGCCGTCGGTCCCCTGGTTGCTTACTTTCTAGCATACACATGCTTTCTTAGCAGTCAAATAAAACAAATAACCCAACTAACCTTATGACAATTTTTTTCTGCATCATTGATGATGAGGCTTTATGACTCATATTTGTAAATTATCATTCTCCAAATGGAAGTACAATTTTCCTACCCTGGTGTTTAAACTGATGTTTGAGTATTAAAAAACCAATGGTACCATTCATACCTTTGCCATGAATTGTGTGATGCTCCCAAAAGAATAATAAAAACTGAATTTTCTGCATGTACTGTAACATCTTGGAAGTCCATATATTTTCAATTAATGAGATGCACAAGGTACATAGTAATAATGAAGTTCATGATTATGATAAATGTTATAATGTTCTTGCGCTTTTTCATTAAACCAGGCACATCCACTCGTAAGGAGATTCAGTCCAAACCAGATGGCTTCCCTATAGAAAATCTTGAGCTCCTGGTAACGGGCATAGCTGTTTGCTGGGGTGGCAAAGATGCTTACTTTGTCTCTCTTCAAAATGATATAACTGAAGGTATGAAAGAATGTATTCAATGCTGTAGTTTTAGTTTGGAAAATAGTTATTTCAATTTTTTTAAACCTATAACGGCCTAACCTAGGACGCTGGAAGGCTACGTTTGGTTCAGTTTGGACCAAGGGTAAAAAAATGTCCTGCCAAGATGTCTGCATATGAAATATATTGGGGTTTTGTTGTTGCAGTTTTTATTTGATTGTTTGTTTTGTTGGGTTTTTTTTTTTTTTTTCCTTGAAGAGAGTTACAGGCAGTGAGGGATCTCAAATGAATGTTGCAGTATTTGGCAAAAGATTTATAATACAAAGAGAAAAGCATGTCCAAACTCTTAGAGATGATCTGAGTATTATCCTTTGACAGACATATCAACACTCCTCGAACTCTGATCTTCCCTTAGGTAATGCAGATGACACGCTTGCACCACCAGACAATGCCCCTAACCTGTCAGTCAGCGACAGGCTGAGCAAGATCAGACCGGTCCTGGAGATAGAGAAGCTGGGACGGACTGCGAAGGCAAAGTATCACCGTAAGGTTGTGTTTGGAGCTAAGCACCAGGTGAGATAATTGAGATTTAACAATGTACTATGACAAGAAACAATGACTTGGACTCTCAGCCAACTTTCTCCTGCCCAAATCTAAGATTCGTGTAATCAATTTTATTTGGTGAAAAATAATGGATTGCACACATGAAAAGTATTTCTTGATCTTAAAAAGATAGAATTATGTAAGAGTGAACTGAAGAAGTGCTTTCCTTTAAAAAGTTTACGCAAGAGCAGTCACCCCTCAAGTGATATTTGGCCCATTATTTCCTGGTACCAAATACCATCTTGCTCATCGTGCATTAGAGTTACATACTAACATAAGTATCCACAACTAAATACTAGTGCCATTAAAACTAAACCTTTAGAATATTGCACTTATCATAGATATATGATCAAAAGTAACAGGAAACGTTTTCTTGAGACTGTTGCTTTCGTTGCAGAATTATGCATGTTGGGTTGATAGTGGAGGTATCATTGGTATAGTTGTACATTCACTTGACTCTCAAATCCCAGCCCAACACTAACGTCTTTTGGCAAGACATTAATCCACATTTGCCACTCTCCACCCAGGCATACATGTAAATGGGTACCTGGCAATTTCTGGGGTAATACTAATTGTAGGGCTCCCAGATAGATTAGTGTCACTATTGGTGCTGATGAGGTTTTTCTGGATAAGCAAAATAATTATTATAATATGATATCTGTGAAAGATTAACACTTTGGTTGCTTTCTTCGCCTCTCTGCGCAATGTTGCACAAAACGATGGGCACCATTTGAGGGAAGGATTGCTTTGTGCAACACAATGGCTTTTCAATATTATCCATTGCTTTGTGTTTTAGCTCCATGACAACCCTTTAAAAAAATCTGAGATGCATGGTCCTATGTGTTTTCAGCGTCTGTGATATGGTGTAATGTTGAAGCCCTAAAAAAATTGTGCTTCCAAATGATCATGAAGTGCCTCAAAAAAATAGAAATCTTTGAGTCACTGGTTTTACCATACTCATTTTCCCCAATAGACTGTAGTGTTATTAAAACCGTTGGGAAAACAGTTTTTGAAAATTCGAATTCCAATCATAAATATCTTGATAATCAGACGGGCGATTGGCTTGTAAATGTCATGGGATTCCTGACTGACCTAAAGGTTTATAATTATGATTGCAGCGTGAACTAAATCCAGGATTTTGTTTAGAATCTGAGACAAAGATACCCAATCCCTTTAATACAGGTATAGATTAATCTTGCACTGAAAACACTTGTATTTTCTTGCAGCCTTTGATACAGGTATAGATTAATCTTGCACTGGAAACACTTGTATTTTCTTGCAGCCTTTGGTTTTAAAAAATGTGGTACATTGAGATCATTTGTGTGTGTGACATATAGAAAGTTAATTGATGATTTTAATCTTCTATTCCTCTACAGTATAAGATCCTGTCTCAAGCCTGTGGGTGTCTCCTAGCCGGCTCCCTGGAAGACCCTAAGATAGCACAGTGGTTGATAGACCCTGGTAGCAAGGAACCCAATCTACAATCACTGGTCACACAGTATACACCTACTGATGCTTATCTTCTAGAAGGTAAGGTCTTTTATGGTCTTTTTAAAATCTATGTAAATCAGTTCCCTCCCAGTAATTTCTCTCATTTTCTATGGTTCTGTGGTCGGCACAGAGGTTGACAGACCCTAGTAGACTAATCTACAGTCTCTGGTCACTCAGTATACATACACCTACTGATACTTATCTTCCGGAAGGTAAAGTCTTTTCTCTGTTTCTTTCTATGTCCTCTCCTCTTTTCCCTTCTTTTGTTTTCCGAGGTTTTCCTTGCTCTTTCTACCAGCCAACTTCATTCTTACTCTGTATTTCTCTCTCTCTCTCTCTCTCTCTCTCTCTCTTTCTCACTCTTTCTCGTTCACTCTCTCTCTCTCACACACACACACATACGCACACCCCTCCTTCTCTCTGGCTCTCTCTCTTTCCCTCTTTTTGACCACTGTTCAAATCTTAAATCAATAGCAAACTTACAATGTCCTACCTCTTCCTGTACAGACTTGCAGTTGTAACCAATCTCAAGTTATATAGGATTGATTTAGATCAATCACAACTCTTTATAAGACAGGACCCTGAACAACTTTATCAAGGGACAATAATTTTTACAATGTCTCTTATCTGTTTCATAGCTCTTGGAGGTGGCATAGGCCTAGGAGGGCCAGGGGTTAGTCCAGAGACGAATGGATCCAGTAGACTGAGGGCCACAACTGAAGCAGTCCTGTCCCTTCAGGTCATGGACACCATGCAGAAGCAGCTAGAGGAGTTGGACCTGTGGCAATCATTCACAGAGGTAAGCTAGTGATTCAAATTTGTTTGACTGGACAGAACTGGTTTTCCTATTGCATTATGTGCCAGGCAGATGGGTGTGAACACAAAGTTTGAATGTATTTCTAAACTATTAAGTTTTGTTTGCTGAAGTAATGATATCCCCCCGAACAGTTCGGACTATGTACTGACTAAATTGTGTTGTGTCGATGTATCAAATATAGATCTAAGCGTATAACTCAGATGTAGTCAAAGATTGATCAAAACTTTGGAATGCATTTTTTATTGAAATGTGCATCCGTCATCCTGTCATCCATTTCCTTTTTCTGGTAAACTCACAGTTAGTTGTCTGATAGGGAGGAAGGAGGATGTGTTCTTGTCTTAGGCTTTGCCAGGCTACACCTGTACACCATAACTAGGGCCCTGTTAAAATGTCCTGTCCCTGTTTAGTAGGCTTTTTCTCATTCCTCTTTCCTCAGGTTGAGATGCCATCCATTGTGACCCTAGCCAGAGTAGAGCTGAACGGTATCGGGATAGACGGGGCGGAGTGCGAGACACAGAAGGCTATCATGCAGGCCAAGCTGAAGAGCTTGGAGGAAGAGGCCTACAAGATAGCCGGTCATGGCTTCTCTCTCACATCACCAGACGATGTTGCCCAGGTATGTTGTCATGACCATTGCAAAGGAGATGTAGAGATGAACATAATGAGGATGGTGAGGAGGCGGAGGACAATGGAAATGATGATGATGATGATGGTTATTATTATTGTTGTTGTTGTTGTTATTATTATAATGCTGAAGATAATATGATGATGATAGAGATGATAGTCACTACTGATGATCTTGATGACGATTAAGTGAGTAGTAAAGGAATGATGAAGATGAGGATAAACAGGAATGTGATGATGATGATATTGATGCTGACGATGATGATGATGAGGATAAAAAGGATTGTGATGGTGATGTTATTGATGCTGAAGGTGATGATGATGTTGATAATGATGATGATGATTGTAACAACTATAATTGTGTTCGTAGGGAAAGGGATGGTTAGAAGGATAATAAAGAGGAGAGGAGGAAAATGATGAAGATGACAATGTATTTATGTGATTCGGGAAGGGGATTGTTGTGATGATCATCACTATGAAAATGATGTTAGGAGTGGTTGTGATTGTTACTATGAAGATTCAGAATGGCTGGCTATGATTTCTCTCTTACATAATTTTCTGATCATGATGATGTTGAAGGGATGCTTTGATATCATATCTCTTAAATCTACAGGTTTTATACACGGAGCTGAAGCTCCCACCCAACGGCGACCCCTCTTCTATATCCACGTCTGCTGCCCCTGCCCGCCGCACCCTTGGAGCAAGAGGACGCCCTCGTCTGTCTAAGCACTTCAGCACCTCCAAGGAAGCCCTAGAGAAGCTCAAGCCCCTCCATCCTCTCCCTGCCATCATCTTGGAGTTCCGTCGGATCTCGGCAGCCGTGGCAAAGGTGGTGTTCCCACTTCAGAAGGAGAAGGTGCACAACAGCAGGCTTGACATGGACCGGGTCTTTACGGTATATCAGACTCACACTGCTACAGGTAATGAAAAGATGCGACCTCTCTATGATACACAATTGGATTTTCCCTAAAGGCAGTAGCAATAAAATAAAAGATAAATTAATAATTATTTCTACCCTGTTTACACATTTGTAAAGTACACAAAAATAAAAGAATGAGTTTCTTTGCCAAAGAGAGCTACACATATGCACAAGAATTAGAAAATAGGAAGGTTGGAAAAAAAATTCTACTATAGACACCAGAGAATAGTAGCTTGCTTGAAACTCTTCAAAAACTACGCTAGTTCAAGCATTTATAGATGAATTATTTAACCTCTTCCATTTCTATAGAGAATCTTTAGTATGACATGTACCTTTAAATCATATTAAAGGTCTTGTGATCCTTGTTTCCAAACAGGTCGTGTTGCGACCTTTGAACCCAACATACAGGCCATCCCCAAAGAGTTTGACATTGACATGCCGTCAGTTATCGGTGAAAGTCCACCTGGAGGGGGCACTGCTGCAGGGACTGGCTCGTTTGCTCCTTCAGCAGTCTCATCAGGTCGCAGCAAGAAAGGGCGAATGACCAGGATAGGAGCATATACCCCACTGACCATGAGCAGCGGACCCACCCCCAAGCCTGGTCCCAAGTTTGTTGTCAGTATCAGGCATGTCTTCTGCCCTTTCAAAGGTATGTATTGATTGTTTTATTTCTGGTGTTTTAACCTTTGTCTGACAGGATTGCTTTCTTGATAAAGGTTATGATCTAAACTTGTAGTATTGCAACCATGAATGATATAAATGCATATGAAATATTACATTTATACAATTAATTTGCTGCTCTTGCAGTCTGAATCAGAATTTAGGAGGGGAATGGTATGTCAGACCTAAGCTTTGAAAATCTTGCCTTCTTACCTACCTGATAGCATCTGAACTTGCATCCATTAAATTGAACCAATAGTATCAGCAAGTTTGGGTCTATCTCCCAGTATGCACCTACACTTTTTCAAGTCTTCTCAACTATTCAGCATTTCATTTTGATCAGTTAAGCTGTCCAACATTTGATATGAGATGCATGGGGTGTGCAAACGCTAGAAACCAATTTTTCAATTCAATACAGTGAGTGCCATCCATTCAGCAGCTCAGTAATGGCAATATTTGTCTATCTAAAAAAAAATTGAGATCTTTTATATAAACAAAATCTCCAAATATCACCGACATCTTCCAGGTGGAGTAATGCTAGCTGCCGACTACTCTCAGCTAGAGCTACGTCTCCTAGCACACCTTGCCAAGGACAGGTGCCTCATGAGCATCCTTAACAGTGGCAGCGATGTCTTCAAGCAGATCGCTGCCAAGTGGAAGCATGTGGATGTGGACAGTGTGTCAGCCGAACAGAGACAACAGGCGAAGCAGGTAAGTGGTATCATTCAAGATTCGAGATTCAAGATCAAATTTAAAAAAAACATCTTCTCTGTCGGGCGGCTGAATTGCGATTATATTTTAAAGATAATTTTAAAAACGAGATTTACAATATACAAAAGTACAACTACAATGTATATATCCATACAGAATCAGATATTTAAGAAATAATGCAACCTGTGTTTGGACTATTCCGAGTGATTATTAAAACAAAAGATGACAATATCTTTTTTTTAAAGCTTTTTTGTATACTCTGACTAATATCACACCTGACAATTTATATGAATTGCTTAATGGGATTAATATACAATTGATTATAAAGCTCTTTATAGTGAAAGCATTATTAGGTAACATGTATGTGTTTTTATTTTGAATCACAGCGAATTGCACTCAAATTCAAGATATCGCTGTGGAACAAAGAAGGTTGCTGAATAGAAAAACATCAAGAACATTCAAAAGCCTTCATATATTTCCACTTAAGTTAAATGCCTAAATGCAATTATCATTGTAGTCAAGCACAGGCACACAATTTTCCTATCACTTGTAAGTTGTAACCTTGTTTTATGTCCTTCATATTCTAAGTGGTTGTAACTCAAGAAAAATGAAATAATTTGTGTGCATTTCATGATTGATATTATAAAAATGAAAATTCAACATTTGATCATTATTATGTAAGGGTTTATGCCTTTTAATTTGTTTTGTACACTTTGTCATACATGTGTCAACTGTCTATGCAACAAAGACACAAAATATGTTACGGAAACTATGCCAAAACAAGCTGCATAGTGAAATGACATAAGCCTAGTGCATTCAGCATTTCTTTATCAAAGAGATAAGTGAGAACAATTATGAGCCTTTGTTATGCTTAGCTACTTTTACTACCCTCCCCCACCTCCATCTTGCAATTATTTACACTCAAAATCATCATCATCATCATCATTTGTTAAAGTCAGCATTTTCCCCCTTGAAAGGGGTTACTGACTTTTGCGGCATGATGCCACTCCCTTCCTCCACTACTTCTTGTCTTGAACATCCTACTTATTTAGTCCAACCTTTTTGCTTTCTTTCTTCACTATATATCTCCATGAAAAATGGCTTTTATTTTGCTGTCAGTTTTGTTTACAAATGTTAACGGCACTTTAAAGTGGATTTAACTTGATCAATTCTTTCTTGCAGATGTGTTACGGGATGATCTATGGTATAGGAGCCAGGGCTCTGGGGGAGCAGCTTGGGGTGTGTGAGGAGGACGCTGCTGCTTTCATGGAGTCCTTCAAGTCACAATACAAGGGTAGGTTTCAAACAAAAAATGTAGGAGTTTAAGTGATCCATTTACCATCTATGTAAAGCCCACCGCACATTATACGATCCGAATTTGCAATAGCATTTGATACTAACATGTTGAAACTTAATGACGGAGAATCTGAAAAGTCTTTATGATTAAGAAAATCTAAATTTCAAGGGATTTCATGCATCCTTGGAAGAGGCAAAGCTAAATCGGCTCAGAATCGTAGTGACATCAGACCAATAGTGTGATTGTTTATGATTTGAAGCAGATGCAGCTTTTATTCTGACTAGAAGAGTTCAATGCACTAAAATTGTGGTTGTTAGTATTCTTATTATTTAGAAGTTAAATCAGAATATCATGTTTGTTCAGAAGTCCTATCTAATACAATTGCCATTTCTTCAAAAATCGGATCGCAGGATGATCGTGTAGTGTGCGGTCGACTTAAGATGTCTTTTGCATCTCTGGTCATGATACTACACACACCCTTCAATTGCTGGACATGGGATCTAACTCTACAATATTACAGGGTTTAACCTTAATTATATTTTGATTTAAAGCAGTTTTGGGTCAAGGGTTAATGTAATGATTGGTTGTTTTTTTTCAGCTCATGATTCATAAGTGGTGAAAACAATTGACAAATATCATATGAGAAAGGAAATAACAGTTTGTTTTTTTATGATCTAAAGATCACTTGAAGATGAATACGAATCAATTTTTATTTTCACTTTACCATATGACATCGTTTCATTTTGATGACAAATTGGAGGTTCCTTAAAAGTTTGTACCCCAAAAGACCAACACATTTTTTTCTATGACATGCTTAATACAGAGTATTCCTTGGCTAAAGATTCAACATGAGTCATGCCTCCTCACACTCTTGTCATCTCTTTGATAATCAGGCATGAAGAACTACCTCCTGGAGGTGGTCAAGCAGTGCAAAGCAAACGGCTACGTCCAGACACTGACCGGTCGAAGGCGCTACCTTCCATCCATCCACCACACCAACCCCGGGGCCAGGAACCAGGCCGAGAGACAGGCGGTCAACACCACCGTCCAGGGTTCGGCCGCTGACCTGGTCAAGACAGCCATGGTCAAGATTGACCGGAGGCTAGCTGTGGAATATCCAGCCACCAAGAGGAGCCATAAGCATAAGGAGGAAGAGGAATTAGGTAGGTGGTAGACATTGTGTACTTTGAGCAAGTTGATTCGCAGATGAGACATGAACAAAGTTCTGATGGCAGCTATGGCTCATTCACATATGCCAGGGTAAACCACATGGATTTACCACAGCAGTTTTGGGTGTGTGTGTGTCTACTAAATGAATGGCAAGTTGGGCTGAAAAAGGAAGAAGAAAAAAGCTTGCAACGAAGGTCCTATGCTTACTTAAAGCGGGACTGCACTACTTGTATCTACTTGCGCCCTCCTCTATATAGCCAACAATGCCTAAGCGGTACCCATTGGTACCCCATGATCCCTTTTTTCTTATGTTAATTGAGAGCTGATTTGATGAGATAACCACCTGCCAGTGACCACGGAGAGGGAGGTCTAATCCCTCCTGGCCAAACTAGTGCAGATAGGCTTTAATTATAAGCTGTGTGTTTAAGATGCAAGAATGTGAAATTCAGTAAGCTTTAAAAAAACGTGGTTCATTACAGCATATGTGAATGAGCCTATACTGATATTTCAATGATTGAAAGAGGCAGAGAGAGCAGGGGAGAGGGAGGGAGACAGAGAGAAAGGTTGAGATAGAGAGGGGTGGAGAGGGGGAGACAGAGAGAGAGAGAGAGAGATTATCAAATGAAGCAAGTCAGGATATAACAAGTCTGCAGAATAGGACAATACCACAAGGCAATAAAATAATTCCTCTCCTAATCCCTGACATATGAAGAAAGGCAACTTGATCAGTACAGTGCTCAAATTGCCTCGAACGTCTATTAGGTAATGAACTTCATCACCCGTTTAGTCGGCCTGAAAATGCATTCTCTGTATCTATCACTTTCTATTCATAGGTACAGCTCCTGGCCGTCGGAAGAGCAGAAGACTACAGACCTCCACCACTGGCTTCACTCCCCCTGGGGCCTTCCTTGTGCTGCAGCTACACGATGAGCTCATCTACGAAGTCAGGAGGGAGGACGTAGATCAGGTGGCACAGTTGATTATAACTGAGATGGAGAATGCCATGAAACTCTCTGTGAGGTTACCTGTTAAGGTTAAGGTTGGACCTACATGGGGTACACTTGAAGAAATGGATTTGTGAGGAGGGAGGTTGTTCAGAAGGTGGCAAAGCTTATTACTACCAACCAAGATGGAGATTGCGATAAAACTGTCTGTGCGGTTACCTGTTAAAACGAAGGTTGGACCTACATGAGGCATGCTTGAAGAAATGGACTTATGAGGGAGGGTGTTGAGAAGGTGGCACAGCTGATCAAAAGAGAGATGGAGAGTGCTATAATGGAATTGTGATGCAGAAATAGTGTCTCATTCACTTGGGTACTCACTTCAACATTTCACCAGTAATTTACTCCCCCTCCTCCTTTAATCTTACAATACATACTAGTAAGATTTTTGATATCTGAATTATGCAATTTTATACAAAGGACCGAAATTTAAAAAAACCTCCCTCCCTCTTCCCCTCTCTTGTCTGTCTCTCTCTCCCCTTTTTCACCTCATGTGTTAGTCTAGGTATACCGGTAATAAATTTGGGATTCCTTCTTGAGAGTACATTTTGCAAAACTCATGTGCACATATTGTGGTATTTCTCATTGAATTTGGTTAGATAAACTTACATGTATATGAATTCCAAATTTTGTAATATTCAGAATTTTCACATTTAGTATGAGATAGTATTATAGTAAATTGAATGTTTATATTTCACTGAATTTTGATATTGCAGTATATTGTTATGAAATGAACTACACATGTAAAAAAAAATATTGATGAAATGTGCATTTGTACGCCTATTCCATTTTTTTAATTATTGTGTAAATATCCTACCATTTCCATTCAAGTTATCTCTCATTTGAATGAATTGTACATTTTAACTATTTCTTTATCTACTTTGTACATCTGAATATACTGTATGTAAATATATCTTTTTGAAAATATACTCAGGTAATGAAATGATTTTTTATAATTTCTATGTACCTGTATGCATTTTCCAATTTTGTCTGCAAGTATTCAAATTATGCACTGCTGACATATGTATTGTATATCTCATTCACTATGTCATAATGAGAAAACTAGACAAAATTCTTTTGTTGTTAATATTTATTTTCAACGACAAGAGTCAATAAATACGAAAATACATGAAATATTGGAATGAAATACAGTGTGTGCTTGCCTTACTTAAGCCATTGACTGATATAATGTACATAACATCTGTTCTTTGTTCACCCAGTAAACAAAGGGATCTGGGGTTAATGAAATAAACTTTATTTCCTCACTCACTTTGTTCTGTTACAAAACTTTGAATGACTTGAATGATGAATTGTTGGATCCTGCCACCTAGTCCTATTATATTGCATACATACATGATTCCAATCAAAATAATCGTCTGCTTGGAGCGAGAAGTGTACGATTTAATGATCTTCTGGCTCCAAACAGCAGCACTTGACCAAATTCATTATGGTTCATCAAAAAATCACTTAAAATCAAAGTGAAAATGGTCATGAATTGACTAGAGAAAATACATTAAAGAAGCCTCTGATGTGCTATAAGTATATTTTGTAGAACAAAAACGGTGCTCTCAGTAATACATGTACTTGAAGTGTGTGGTGATTTGATGTGTTTCTTTAATATGCAGGACAATTAACAGCCCAGTTGCTCAAAGATGGTATAACACGGTCAAATGTGTAATCAATTTGACAACTCTGTCACTACGAGCCTTAAAGGCATCGTTTAACAATGCCAAATCTGAGATGCATGGCCCTACGTGTTATCAGCGTATGTGATATGATGTAATATTGAAGCCCTAAAAAAATTGCGCTTCAAAATGATCATGAAGTGCCTCAAAAAAGTAAAAATCTTTGAGAGACCAGTTTTACCATACTCATTTTTCCCAATAGACTGTAGTGTTATAAAAACCGTTGGGGAAACACTTTTTTGAAATTTCGATTTCCAATCATAAATATCTTGATAATCAGACAGGAGATCGGCTTGTAAAAGTCACGGGGTTCCTGACTGACCTAAAGGTTTAGGATTATCATTGCAGCATGAGCTAAATCCAGGATTTTGTTTCAGAATCTAAAGCACTGTTACCGAGTCACTTTAAGGCTCGTTCAGATATTGTTCTGATCGTTCTGATAAGGATAAGTGTAGTACACTTCACATTTCTGAATCTTATACAAGTGCTCAGTGAATATGCACAAGTACTTTGATACGTGCAGTTGCTCTTCATTTTACAAATTAAAACATTTTACACGTAAAAATTGCTGCAGTTTGCCATACCATATCTGAACAAGCCTTTGGGGTATATCTGAACAAGCCTTTAGGGTAAATCTCAAAAGTAAATTAACCCATTCAATACCATATCTTTCTTGGAACACAAATCTCTATAGGGCTTTGTTACATAAAACCTAACAGCAGTATCCAATGGCTTGAGCAAAGTAGCATCCAGCCTTAAAATTTCGTACATTTCATATATACATTGACTAACACGCAAAAATATGATCACCCTGATATAGCACTAAGAAATGCAAGATGGCGACATTCAACATGCCTCACTATACAAATATTTACACTTTACAGTTTTGACTTGATTGCTTCGTATTTACAACCTTAGTTGAAGGGTCACCTCCCTAGAAAGGCTAGATAACCCAGCTCCCTGAATCTAAATTACCCACAAATATTGAGAAAGGCAAGCGATTAGTGTTGGCCTTTTAATAAACACACACAATATTGAAGGGGTTTGTTTGTTTGTTTTACCTGCCTGTAAAGAAAGCATGTGTATGCTTGTAAGTAAGCAACCAGGGGACTGATGGCTTTCTTAAAGTCCTTTCACAGTGAATTGGTAATGAGGAATAATGCCTTACCAAAGGGCACTAGCGCTTTTCTTTCAAACCCGGACCTCCCGCTCTGTGCTTGACAGTAGTTTGGGCAGAGGTAAGACTTTCATGTATAAACAAGCACAGTTCAAATCAGTGCTTGATATATTATAAAGTAACTAATGTGCAACTTGCCCGCTAGCAAAAGAGAGAAAAACTGTGGTATAGTCATTTCATTTCCAATTTTTTGCTCAAATTGGAGAAAGTCGAACATTAAGAACGTATATCGTAAGGTGATAATTGTGCATGTGTTGTTTGATTCTCTCAATTAACCATGTTCTGTTCTACAGAAAGTGCGAATCATAGTTCACCTTATATTGTCTATTGCAGAAGATACCACAGGGTGATTCATACACAGAGCTAAGGCCATTTCATTCTACCTAGCACAGTTCCTAGAGTTAACCCGTTTACTACTGAATTTTGTCATCTCCCTAGGCATTTGTACAGGTACCATCCAGTTCCCGAAGGGAATATCTTTCAGGAAACAGAACAAAGATGTCAATGACAGTTCCAAAGGTACAGAGATGAACAACAGTTTCTTTATCACAGGCAATGGGATCACAGGCAATGTCCTGCAGGAAATTGGACACAGACATCATTGACAGTCCTGCAAATACAGAGCTGTAACAGTCCTCTTCCGAGTCTGAATTATCTCCTAGCTGGTGGAGCATATGGAGATCCCAAGAACTGATCAGCGATGCGCCCTGCCTCCCGAAGACCACTCAGAAGTGCACCATGGACCGTAGCAGGGTAGTTCCTGATGGTGTGTTCGCCTGCAAAGAAGAGCCTCGGGAGGTTGTTGGCCTGTGGTGGCGCTCCAGGCACGATGGGGGTAGGAGTGACTGGTGTGGCCATCAGGTCGTAGTCGTTGCCTGATGATCCTGCAGCTACGTAGGAGTAGGATCCCCTGGACCATGGGTCTGCACGCCAGCGAGTTACCACAGCATCTTTGGGCTGGATAAGTGGATAATAACAATAAAATAATGCTCCAGATTTTAAGAACTAAACAGATTAGTCTTTGCTTTCCTGTTATAACCAGATCTCTCTGGAAATGTGTTACACAAAACATACAAGCTTTTACTACGAATCAGGGATATCTTTCAAAGGAAACCATCTTACCTGTTGCACAGCATTGTTGCCAAAGATACCCCTTAGTACGGTCAGACATCGCCCGACAATGACGTCATCACTGACATTCTCCATGATCTGCGCAGCCTCGCCAGCCACCAGGGCCAGGAGGACTGGGGCTTTGTAGAGATTCCAAAAGAGGAAGAGCTCCCCACGGCTAGCTGTGGTGCTTCCGACGTGGCCAAAGAGATTGATGACGGGGTCCCAGAAACATTTGTCGAAACACAGCACCACCTGGTAAAGAGGTAACATGGAAGGTTGTTACAGACATCTTTCCCTCATAGGGTGATCCGACATTTGCTCCATCAACAATTGCTTCAGGACTTATTCCATCAAAAGTATAGGGTTAGGCCAGGGTTGCAATTGGGTTTTAAGTTACGTTTAGGGTTGGGGTTGGGTGGAGTTGTCACAGGAGCATGTGTCGTACAACCCCTAAACGATATAGCACAAATCACTTGATAAGCCGTTAAACTCGAGCCTATCATTTATGGGAAAAATTAGTCAGTTACGGGTCTCTCAATTAACTTTTTACATGGATTTTCAGCCAGGCAACCTAGACAACTGCTTTGGTGGCCAATGTCAACTTTGGTGGTCATTTACAGTGAAGTGGACAAAAATCACATAAAATACTTACCGATAATAAGTTTGCCTTTGAAGATTTTAGGAGGTCACTGCCATCCATACAACTGCTAATTTTGATCCGTTTGCTCTCCTAAACAATGTCTTTGTATGAGGTTGGCATCGTGACACCAAAATTGACCAATCAATGGGGCACACAATAGACAAGAGTGAAATACCAATATTCATTTCCACTGAGTATAAATTGTAGATTTGGTGTTATGACTTTGTTTTGAATCTAGAACCTGCTGGCTCTAAGATTGCTGCTCTTACCACTAAGCCATTATGCTTCAGCATAACAAAAATATCACAGAAAAAAATTCTAAGGGCCGTTTCACAACTCTACCTTATTCAGATTGCCATATCCCATTCTCTGGACGGCACTCGTCTTCCACTCCGGCAAAGGGGGTGAGAAGTGGACCACGGGTGGGGCCTGCTTGAGCACCCCTAGAGGGAGGGTGCAGAGGGCTGCATCAGCCTTGTACGTACAGCTTCCTCCTTGACCTTTGATGTTCTGGGTCACGACCTCAACACCTGTGTGTCAAAGGGCAAAACGTTGATGGAAATCGTTGTAGAGAAACATAGTTGCAATAATTATATTTAGGGTGCATGTGTGATTGAAAATTTCTTATTCTTTTAGTACAAAGCTATTGGGAGGGGAGATCGCAAGATGCATCACAGAATTGCCGATTTGTGTTTGATTGATTGCAACTTCAATAATTAATAACTTTCTTATTTCTAATCGGAAGTTGCTCAAACTTTAACTGACCTGTTCATCTCATTTTTCTGCTTCTATTAAAACTAACTTCATATCAGGGTTGACTCCCTTTCAAATCTGAACAAAATTAAGTAGACGTTTATGAATGCCAACCATTTTGTTTTGCTCCAGGTGTGTGGTTTATCGAGACATATCTGATGAAGTTTTAATGATTCAACCCTAGGCCCATTTACCATTAAAAAACAAAATCACCACCATGAACGCTAGTGGCAAAACCTGCATCAAATCTTCAGTGATTGCTTGCCATCAAAACATTCAGGTTTTTTGGTAATTGGCATGGACAACTTGTCACTGCTCTGCATGCAATGGTATAGAAGTGTGGAGAGTCAACGTGAGCAAAAACCGTAGTAATTCACCGGCGATTCGAGAGCGAGCATCTACACTGCAATAACCGCCAGAGTTTCAGCTGGAGTTTTTAAAAAACCACAATCCAGAGGTGGGTTTTTCAATTTGGATTTTGGTTGCACGCATGGTACTAGCCTAGCAACTTCCCAAGAAACTCCGGAATGTGAGAAAAGGCCAGGGATTTTGCTTGCGTTGTAAATATCCCTCCTGACATCAATAACAGGGCTAGACCCCATTCTCACTCATTTCCTGGACCGGTCTAACAGTGAGTGTGAAAGCACAACCGTGCCAGAAACCGAACTTCTGGACTGGTTCCCTTCCTATACTGCTCCTGACCACTCTAACATGCAGTGTGAAAGCAAATGAACCACACCTCTGGACCAGTCTAGCGAAGGCCGGTCCAACAAAATGAGTGAGAATGGGGTCCCACCACCAATGATCAACCTGTCTCACCTGTGGATGTGTACTTGATCTGTCTGACCACCGTGTTGAGCTTGATGTCTAGTCCCTCGGACAGGGCCACAGGGACGCAGGAGTAGCCGTTACGGACGGTCAGGTGACTGCCCGAGAACTCAAAGTCGTCGTCCTGATCCCAGTGCTTGAGGGAAAGGGTGGAGAGGGGTGTGGCATTGGCAAACTCAAGATTGGCGAAGTGCCAGTCGAGGATTTGACGGTCTCGGGATGAGAGGTATACATCACTGGTGGGGAAAAGAGGGAAGAGAAAGATGGAAAAATCATGAAAAATTGTTTTGATACCGATCAAATATGATCCTCCTAAAAATATTACATGACATCAACACTAACAACAATTTCACTTTTAATATGCCTTTTCATTAGGTACTGCTATACAAATGAATCCATTTTTACCTTGGAGGGTTGTTTTCTAGGTCTTGGATCTTCTCCTCGAGTTCCTTCTGTTTCTCTTTCTCAATGTCATAATCCTGTAGATAAGGAAATAAACTTGTTATACTTAATGCCCACTATTACCTTGTATCACCAAAGAATGTGATCGCATTAGCATTTCAATAATTTCACAGAAGGTACATGGTTGTAATGAGGATATCATTATTCATACCTTTACAAACACAACCGCAAAGACTTTCAAGAGTTCAACTAGCGGACAGTTTTATTACCCTATTTCATATCCCCAAGAAATTATAATCTAATTATGTAATCAGTCATTGTATTCCAGATTATGATAGTTGATGGACAAGGCCACTGAAATTACCTAAGGTTGATTTTTCCAGAGTTATTGAGATTGCGTTTACTACTCAGAAAATTCGCAAAGCAAACTTCTGCCTCTTATAAAAAAAAATTATGACAATACATGCTTTCAACTACAGTATTCTTCTAAGGAAATCTTTAACAGCATATGAAATGAATAAATGCATATTTATGTTTGAAATGAAATAAACAATAATCACATAACGAATTAATATACAAACTGAAGGAGTCCATCTTTTAATTAGCTTTGTTTGATATCTAAATGTAATAAAATATATATGTTATATTACATTACGCCAATAGTAATAACTTCATTGCATTTTTTAATGTCATTAAACGGGTCTAAAAACTAAAAGGGGGAAACACTATCTGCATACCTTGCATGCAGCATTGAGATCTCTGAGTTTACTGCGAACCACAAACTCTGCTGTGATGTCCCTCGTCTGCTTGCTCTCTGTTGCTTTCTTGTGCTGGCGATTCAGCTCCTTGATCTTATCTTGTAAAGACAGGATCTGGAAAGGTAGACATTCAGAACACAAACAAATAATTGCATGGTCAAATGATGGATTAAAGTAATTAATGTTATATGTTATGATGGAGGAGGGGAAGCCTTTAGTTGATACATATTGTTTTCTGTATCTTTTACCCAGATTATTCAATTAATTCTTTTAATTCTGTAGAGACATTTATTAGATCTCCTCCCCCCCCCCCAAAAAAAAAAGTTCCTTTCTTACACTTAGAAGACTCCTGTCACTGTAGAAATATTATATCTCTGTTTTTTTAATATGACTCCCTCAACTTAACACACATTTGCCCTGCAGGAATAATGACATTTGCACAAGATTTGTGTCTTTATTTTGATTGGCTAGATCGGACTTTTCTCCTCGTGACGTACACGTAATAAGTCTATTGCATCCATTCTTTGCCTGGTTAGAATACACTACTACATACCTTAGACTGCACTTGCTTCAGTTCATCTTGAAGAAGGATGATATTTCTCAGATAGTCTCCCTTCTTCTCTTTGACTTGTTTCTCTTGTAACCTATGAAAGAAATAAGGTACATTGTTCTTTAGTCACATACAAGACAGAATAGGCCATTATTTGAAAAGTGTCACAAATGTCACACATGTAACCAAACATGCTGAAGGATAAATCAATGTTAAATCATACATTTCAACAAAATTATTTTTATACAGTAGGCTTACGGTTGCACCATGTGAGAGAGGCGGGAGGATTGGGGGGTCCTGAAAAGGACTGTCAGTAATCTTTCTTGAGCTTATAGCTTTTATCATCAGAAACTCTCTATTGAAATATTTCTCATCCCCATAATTTTAATGATGAAATTGCTTTTGATGGAAGAGACACCCATTTGGGCAAGTCAGTTTTCAGAACTTAAGGCCATCATGAAATGCCTCTCACTAAATAACAAACTCAGCACTGAATTCTAAAAAACTAAAACACGTTGAGAGACATAGAAAATATACATCCAAATCGAGGATCCGTCTCTGATCACCAAAAACAATTGAACTAAACATGGAAAACATGCATAAAGTGCATCATACATCAAAAATAAGATAACAAATATACTACAAGCAGAATAGGCGTACTTAATGACTAGTTCCAGAGCCTCGCCCAATGAGACAGGCTTGCCATTGAGGTAGTTGAAGTCTAGCTGATGGGAGAGGTAGGAGGTGGCTTCAAGTAATCGATTGAATTCTCTTTCAACCATCTCGTCTTTGTCCTTAGGGATTTGCTGTAGGGAAGAAGGAACAAATGTCATGAGAATTAGGGAAATCACATTGTTTAGAAGTTGAGCAATGTAGTAAGATGATCCAACATTTGCTGTGGCCTTCAATTTGTCAAAGTTATGAGGTTATGGTTAGGACTGAATTGAGATTTTTCAGGTTAGGTTCACGATTATGATTAAGGTTAGCTCAAGTATTTGGTAGAGAATTTAAGTCAGGCATTCGATTAGTGTTAGAAATTGATGACTGAACATTTGTCACTGAAACATCTTGTAATATCCCAAGTAAAACCCAAGAGTGTCCATTGCAGATATTAAATAATGGAATATTAAAAACAAAAACTTGGTAAAAGGGCCTAAGATGAAGTCAAATACACAGTGTTTTGTCAGAAATTAATAATTTCCTTGTAGTCCAGTAAATGTGATAAGTCAAAGGTGCATGTAGGTTTCAGTTCCTCTTCTTACCCAAATAGTCATTCTGATTAAATACTGGAACTTATTCAAATTTACCCCTCTCATTTTTCTAAACAAATCCACTACATCCAGAAATGCCGCCTTTGAAACAAGATAATGTGGCTTGCATATTTTGGAACACATCCTAAAGTGAATTATGACACACGTATGTACCTGAAAATATTTTTTATTGTAACCGGAATGTAATTCACCTACCGGCTACCATGTTCCGTAATTTTAATTTACCATTCAATCAACCAATCGATTTATATCAGCAAAGCTTACCGTTTGCCCTCCGCTCTCAAAGAGTGGACACTTCTGCTTGACCTTTGCCAGCTCCATGTTGACCTGCTTGCTGATGATGGTCATGGGGTTCCCACCTAGACCGGTGACCACCATGGCCCCCAGGTCAGCTACATAGTTGTTCTTACGGTAGGTGGTCACTCGACCACCGACTCGATCTCGGGCTTCAAGAAGGATGACGTCGATGCCGAAGGTCTGGAGCTGCCTGCCAGCTGTCAGCCCAGCTATACCCGAGCCAATGATGATAACCTGGAATATGTTTTCAAAATAAAGTTTGTCATTGGGATCGATCACATTTTATTTGGAGGTTTAAGACACTTGTATGATAAGAGCAAGTTAGAATTCATCAACTTCACTTCATGATTCACTTCAATCAACTTAGTGGTGATGGTGACCACAGGTTTAAAACAAGTACCAGTAGATGTTTAACACATACGAACACAGCTGAACATGGAAGAAACGATAATCAACAGGGTTGCCACAAAAAGATTGAGATACTTTGGTCATATTAACAGAATGAACCCAAAAAGATACCCCACATCCTTCTCAACGGAAATGTACATGGCAAACGCCCAAGGGAAAGACCAGCCAAGAGATAAACGGACTGTATCAAGGCAGACTGCAACAACAGACAACTTGACTCCCTGACTAAAGCCACTAGGCTGACGACAGAAGATAGGAAGGTGTGGCAAGCCATTGTGAAACAGAAGCCATTATACATCCCAGTGATGGTGTGAACGGCTTAAGTCAAAATAAGTCAAGTTTAATAAATGTGTTAATGAAAAAAATATTTTAAAAACATTCACTTCTTCAATCAAACAGAAACAGATTACTCCCATCTAAATTACCAAAGGGAGAAACCCCTAATAAGAATGATGCCATTTAGTTTTTTTAGTGCATCTCATATTGGGGCATAATCTTTACACTCTCTCTTTTTCTCAAACAGAATTTCCAAAATGGCGGTTGCTGTGGTGTTTCTTAATGTTTTACCTTGAATGTAGACTTTTGCGTTGGTGGTTGGAGCCTCTTATAGACACCAAAGTTGATATAGCCATGCCTTTCTAGGTAGGCATGAACACGGACTATGAGCTGGACATCACCTGAAATCAGCAAATAGGAAAATTATCATTGTTGAAACTTATGATGATCATTGAAAGTGGTTTTCCCCAAGTCAATGCAAATTATAAATGTTCCTATTGCAAGCACTGAATGAAATTGGTATTTTACATTTTTCTATGGATATTTTACAACAGTCACTTTCAAAGACAATGTCAAATAATTAGCATGTAAAGTGCTCCAAGACCAAACCCATTGCTTTGTAAGTGCTTCATACGCTGCCTTGTGTTAAAATGAACAACAAAACGCAAATCATTAAGTTATCCCAAGCAAAATTTTACAGTACACTAATCGGAGTATCGTGTCATACAATTTTGCTTACTAGAACAATTCTAACTTATTTTGCGTATGATCTCAACTTTCTCATGTAGATTGAGGATTGGAAATCAAAATTAATCAGTCCATAGGCTCAATCAAAAAGAAATATATCCATATAATAATTCATAACAAAATATTTGAACCAACAAACTCAGAATTTCCCGAAGTGATGTTCTATTTCACCGAGGCCACAGGCCGAGGTTGAAATTTAATGGCACGAGGGAAATTCTGAATTCAGAGGTGAATATATATACATGTACTGAGCAACACAATGCCATGTAATATTTAAATTAATTAATTGACGGTATTTGCAATCTCATGCCTTGCTCTTTTGGCACTCTCAAATTTTGCATTCAGTTTGTCTTTGCATCATATGTAAACAATGTAAACAAGGGATACGCGCAGGAAAGCGAGGCAAGCAGTCTTATTCACTTTTTTGATGCATTTTACTGTGCAAAAAAGGTTGTCATATTGCACTGTCATGCACATATATGAAAATGTTGAGTGTCATGTGACACTGTTTCATCCAATAGGAAACTCGCTATTAAACAAATAACCTATTTCATATAACTTACTGTTGTACGGAGCTTCAATCTGTGGAAGGGCAATCGCACAGGTCAGCTGTACTTTAGGGTTCTCCAGCCAGAGTTGAAGCTATGCGTACACAAAGGAGAAAACCAAGATTAGAGGAAACCTATATATGCAGGGTGAAACCTGATTGCAGCACCTTTGTATTGGATATACATGTACATGTAAAACAATGTCTGTGAAAAATTCTTCAAGAATAATACCATTCCTCATTATGAAAACAATTGAACACTTTTCAGTCATAAACAAAGTTATTGTTGAAAGAAGAACTAACTTTATATATTACGATATGAACAAATCAAATGAAAACAACAATACTTTTAAAGAGAATAGTTCATGAACATGTTTCAGAGTCAGACTAGTATACAAATATACACTGTCTTGAGAGGTTCTGGTTAAAACTATGTGCAAGAGGTGATTCCAATAGTACTATTTGCTGAGGGGCGCAGCCCCAAAGCAAATGGTACTTTCAGAGTCACCGAGGCCCATAGTTTTAACCAGTACCTCGAATAGAAGGCATGGTATATTTGTTTTATATCCTGCATAAAAAAATTATTTTATTTTTAAAAAAATAAAAAAAAATAAAAAAAAAAACATTTTGGGGACAAAAAAAAATTTAGAACAAAAAAAATGTCAATTTTTATCTAAAAAGATTTAGAATATTTTGTTGTCATTAAATTAAGATTTGAAGAAAGAAAAAAAATTCAATTAAAAAAAAAAAACACATTTTTTGTCAACTCCCAAATAGTACTCTCATATAGTACTTTCTAAAAATAGTTCAAATATTTCTGGTCATGTGACGAGCTCTCAACCAATCAAAAGCCAACAAATTTTTGATGCAGAATATAATACTGCTTATGCATCAATTTTGAAACTGTTCTTGTGTTGTCCTTTGGGAAACTCTAGATGACTTACGATCCTGTTCCTGATGTACAAGAATAGTTTCTGGGTTTGCATGGGACTCTGGATGATATCAGGAAAGCAAGCAGCCTCTTGTGACGTCATCTTATCGTGGGGTAGACGCGCAGAGAAGGCAGCACCCTCCAAACCTGCGGATCAGTGTAATAACACATTTGTGTTTACAGGAGCTCTTGTTTGCAATATACAGTAGGACAGGGCAGGTTTCATTGCAGCGATTTTTTAAACTTGTAAATAAATACTGTTTGTAACATTTATAAAACATACATTCCCTATGTACGTATCGATGCCATTTGGAAGACTTGTAGCCAAAGCAAAAACATAGCAAATAGGGCAAAGATGTTTGATAATTTGAATCATTAAGCTCTGTGTCTCAAATACCAAGGCCTTCAGACATTATACATGTAGGTCTAATTGGGGCCTATCGGGGGCTAAGTTCATATCTACAATTGGAAGTACAGATAATATACCTTCTCGTCTTCAGAATTCCTAACTGTAAAATTAAGGAAAAACAATAAAAATACCTTTGGGTTCTGACAGTTCTTCTTCCGGTTCATCTTCTTCTGGGATTTTAGCCGTTCTCTTGGACTGTCTTTCTTCTTCTGAAAAGTACTCATCCTCAGAAAGATTGGCCAACTTCTCATCCATTTCCCGATACTCCACCTGATTCAAAAGAGAAAGAGAGAAAGAATAATGTGTGATTTAGGTGACTGAGAAAACCTGGAAAAAACAAGAACCCTACTTGATCATGCTAACAACCATAGAACAACTTTAAGTTGCTATGGTTTATTCTTCTCCTCTCCTTCTCCTCATCATCCTCCTCTTTCTTCATCTCATCAGGACATTCATCCCTTTGTTCCCTTGATTTTTCAGTAGATGTTCAAGCTTAAGAAAACTCTCAAGCCTCAGTATGATTGTCCTCAAATGGAATGAGGGCGAGTCCAGTTTTACAACATTAGACCCATGTACATCTAGATCTAGTACTAGACTAGTCTACATTCACAAGAGAACTCCCAATAATAAAATTGCTTTTTGATCTAAAGAAATATTAGAAATATCAAATTTCAATCTTAAAAAAGCACTGGAGTTATAAAGCCTAAGTTAACCTCTTACTCTTATCCATAATAAAAACATTGTGAATATTTACATATTTTGACAGGACATGTTTATGAATTAAAATATAACAAAATATCTGCATTTTGAAAAGTGAAAAGCTTTTATTTTGATATAAATAATCAATCACCACAAAAACCAGTTTTTATCTTATTCTCTTCCCTTCCTCCTTTTCCCCTTTTTTCTTTATCCTGTCAACAGAATTAATTTATAACACAGGATTTGCATTATAATTGGTGTAGTTACAGAGGGTTTTGTTGATCTAGTTCTACATTGTTGCCTTCAATTTTTTGTATAGATCTGGCCTGTGTTTCGCCTGTATGGTATACGAATGTTGTTCGGTTAGTGAAGAGTAGTGAAGTTGGTAGATTCTTTCATTCTTCAATGGGTTGTTGAACATTTTCTGTGTTCAAAGAACTGGGTCTAGTTTTGGTCTTTGTGTAGCTCTTACAACTTTGTATGAATGTTGCACATGCGTTGTAGTTGTAGACCAAAATTTAATCTTATTTTAGTGGGTGAATTGGATCAGATTTTAAATGCAGGTACATTGTACATACGTACAGCTTACGTGTAAAAATAGTAGTCGGTACATAATACGTGTGATCATGAGTGGGTGTGCGCAAGTTTCGGTTGTCTAGGCTAGCGGATCATGCCAATTTTTTTTAAAGCCCTAGTCTTGGTTCAAGGCGTGTGGAGTTTTTGCTGGTCGTGTCTTCTGGACAGAGGATCGAGTGAAAACATTTCTGGAATTTCAGGTCACTAATAGTGGATAAATACTGGTATTTATTGTGTGTTACTGTTAACAATAATACTACAGACTAGGCCTCAGTCATTACGGGTTTTGCCGAACCGGGTTTGACTTTAAAAATTTTGGGCGCGTACAGCTAAAGGATTTTTCCCCACACCAAAAATTGTGTGCATGCAGCGGCGGGAGTTAAGATTCAAATGCTGAACCAATAATGCGAGGGAAAAGACAGTTACTGCTTTCAAATCAATTAACAAATCAATGTGGGATACATAATTTTTCGGAAGAAAATAAAATTATGTAGATAGACAACTACAGTTTTTTGTTTGGTTTCTAATATTAAGGAATGCAGGAAGGAGTCAGTCACGCTTTGCGGTAGCGAGCGCATTCAGAAACAAAAGTCAAATATGACTCACCAAAGACTGCAAGTTACGATAGTACCACACACAAGACCAGAATGCTGATCAGACTATCATGTTTAAATGTGATTGGCATTAATTCTGATCAGTTTGGACTTTCGTCTGCATGTATGACCTGTATAGGGCTGTATCCACGCTAGACAACAAACATGAAAAACTTGACTCCCAACTTAAGCTTAATACCGTGATACACGCATTTTTAGAACGAACGAAATGCACTTTGATGTTATTTCAAGAGCTTTAATTTATCTTCCTTCATTAGGCCAAATAACAAAAATGAAGTGTTTCTCATCCCCACCCACCTCCTTTTTGGCCGCCGCCTCCTTTTTTAAAACTATTTACCATTGAGAAGAAAAAAGGCAAACAAAAAAACAAAAACAAAAAAGCCCTTGATAAACAATTTGTATAAACAGCTTCTAAAGTGATACAAATCATTTGTTTTGTCATACATTGCATCAGTATACTCACATAGCACAATATCTCTGAATAAATAGGCTTGGCCAGCTATAATTAGCATGGCAGCCATCTTGCAAAAAAATAGCTAAAAATTGCAAAATAGTAAATAGTAATGCCCTGCCTCCTCCTTTTTTTTAAAAGTCCGGACGAGAAACACGTTATTTTTGTTATTTGGCCTTAAAGGTAAAGACCAGTTTTGGAAATGCCCCTCTCTCAAAAAATGAAATGGAAGCTCTCATTACCAATCATGTGAAAGAATATGTTTTTACTAATACGTGATGATACAAATTTTGGAGGGAAACCGCCTACTAATTGATATATTTGGTATATTATTATATCTATTGGGACCAAATAGATATCGCGCACGTGGTCGCTTAGTCCCATATACATCTTTCTGTGTACAGTGCTTGTAACTTTACCAAGACTGGGCCAAATTTCTTATCATCTTGATGATTCCAGAACCTTGCAGTACACACCAATACTTATATGCTAGATGATCAACCTTTTCTGATCGATTTCACAACATTTTTTTCACAATGAAATCGCATGACCAGTGACTGGTCGATGTCTCTATCTTTAAAACAACATGGGTAAGCCATTACTTTGTGGATTTTTTTGACAATTAATGCCTATCACATTTTTAATTTAATCGTAATAGTCTGATCAGCATTCTGGTCTTGAGTGTGGTACCATCCTAACTTGCAGCCTTCAGCGAGTCATATTTTGACTTGCGTTTCTGAACGGGCTCGGTACCGCAGCGTGACTCCTTCCTTGCAGCCTCAATTTTAGAGCGATAAAAAGACTTACCGTCAACTAAAACGATGTCCATTTATTTCTAAAGCATTTAATTAACTTGTAATTATAAGTTTGTAAATTGTTTATTTTAAGTTCTTAATTGCAAAATATCAGTGTGAAATTAATTTTGAAAAACCAGAAACTTGAATATTCAAACACGAGTTTCGGCGTGACGGTGGGACCAGGGAACAGTTTCGACTCAGGCCTATCCTAATATACAGACGCATGTTTCGTGCTTATGTTGCTTCAGGAGAGTTGTTCACGGAGTTATTTATAATCCCTGGGCATGCTGGGGAGTTGCGCTAAAGTCACTTATGCACAAATTTTTTGTATGTGGGGAGGTGTTACGGGTGTGTGATAATATCCCAGGGTCTGGGGCGGAAAAAAGGTCAGAGTTTTGGGAAGAGATACAACTTACAAGCAACAACTATCTAGACTATAAATAGGGTGTCTGAACGATTTTTCAATTTTCCCTTTTGGATCGTTTTTCACCATTTTGGTTGGATAAAAAATTATTCACTCAGAATAATACATTTCAAATTTCAAGACTCACCGATGTTTCTATCAAAAGTTACAGCCCCTTCAATTCCCTACAATATTCATCCATTTTTGTAAGAATCGACGAAAAAGACGTACACGCAGAGTTATGTTGTTTTGCTAAATTTAGCACAACAGCTGAATTGCGCAATATGCAAGCGTACACATACGTGTGCAAGCGCACGTGTTGCTTAACTGATGCGCGATCGGCAATCCATTGTCTTCAATGGGCACCCACTTCCGGTTTGTAGACACGCCCGATGCATATTCATGTGCAGATTTTACGCGCTATCACCATGGGTTCGGCCGGCGCGGAGCTCACGCCTCCCTACTTAGCTGATCCGAAAAATGTGGGAAGGGTATTTTCAAACTGTAATTGTTTGTGATCCCTGGGGCTAGCGAAAAATAAGCGTAGGGATATTTTCCTTATGACTGGGACTACTTATCGCCAGGGCGTCATATCTCATAAGTGGCAAATTTCGAGTTAGCCAGGAAACAATGTTTAAATAGCTGTTTTGACCAAGATATTTTTAGAATTTCGAGATGACGCCCCTCTGGAAATATTGGAATTAATCTGCTCTTTCATATGACACCTCATTTATTGAGTATCACCTTCAGGATCACAAAGAATAAAGGTTTGAACTTCAACAAAAAAAAAACTTTGACCAATTTTGCATGATCGCGTAATGCACATAGACTGCATAGGGCTGCGTGCAATCTCTATGGGAAGGATTTTAGCACACAACATCGGGTGCGCGATCAGACACCCTACTATAAACCTCTTTTGTGTTACGGTATATTCCTCTCGATTCTTGAGCTCTTTTAATGACTTACTATTTAAAGTATGTAGGATCGTAACACACACCAATATTATTTGCATGACTCGTCAAACATGGGATGGGTCTCAAAAAGATTTATGAAATATTATTATTGCTTGTAAACTTCTTCTAATTGCTGTTTTTAATCAACTCTCCAGATACACAACCTGCACACAATGTCTGGGTACTGTATTAGTATAAAAATTGTCAATTTCAGCAAAAAATTATATTTCTATAAATTAATGGCATGAATCATTCATGGACATGATTGACATTTCCTTTTGTTTACCCGAGGTCTTTTCCTCCTGCTTGTTCTTCTGAGAGGCTCATCACTTCCATTTGAAGCATGGCCCTTGTGACTTGATCCATGGCTCGATGAAGGAGGCATGATGCTGTAAACTGGCGTAGGGTGATGTTTTCCTGAGCCCGAACCTTGATGAGAACCCGAGGATTTCCCACTGCTAGATGCCATCATACCAGTCATACTCATACTCAGAGTCGGCTTCTGCCCCGCTCCGCTACCTGAGGAGGCCGAGGCGGAGGGTTGGCTTGCAGCAGTCACTTGTTGTTGGGCCTGCGGAGGGCTGCTCCTCTCCTTCTTTTTAGCACCTTCGTCGCCGCTGTTGTTGGTGCTGCCACCGGAATCCTTCTCTTTCTTCTCCATTCTTTCAAACAAAAATGCGAAATATGTTGAAAATTAAGACTGGGAAGAGCAAATCCCAATGTAAGAAAACCTTCATTCGTTAAACCTTTCGTTCCCGTATATTTTACACGCACTCCTTTGTTGTATTATTCAGGTCGAAGGTGAAATCAATCAAGTGATGCATTGTGGGCAATGACTAAATTAAATTAGATTTTGATCGCCATGATTGTGTGATCCGGTTGATTTGTCAGTCAAATTTCATTTCATAGATACATTTATCGAAATCGAACCCTTCTCAAATTCATCAAAATGATGTCATCTGGGAATTTTCCTCCCAACGCCTACCAATCTTTATCATCTAGAGGGATGAGGGTAAGGAAACATTTTGACGAATTTTTTTTCACAGTGACTGAACCTGTGAATAGAACTGACTGTGTGTGATCATGATTCGGGACGTCATTGAATGTGTGAGTGTATGTGTGTGTGATATACTGTGCGCGTTTCGTCGTCGCCTCCTCCGTCGATTCCGCGACGGAGCAAGCCGGGCGGAACAAGATTGACTTGTTTTATTGTGTATTTGAAAAGTTATTCAATCATTATAATGAAAAATTAACTCATCCTCGAAAATGAAGATTGCACTTTGTCATGATACTTCTTACTATATGAACAAAAAGTGTAATATATGTTTATTTCACAATAATCATATATATGTTTCTCTCACTGCGAGCTGCGGTCGCGGGCTACTGGATGGACAGCTAGACGGGGTGATTTGCCATCATATTTAATCACCTAATCATTATCATAATACGTTGCCAATTTGGAAACTGTAACTTTTTAAGGGACCTTTGAGAGCTAGAGATAAACGGAGTAATTGTGAATGCGTTTGGAGCGCCTCGGTTTAACCTCATTTACATCTAAATTGCAATCAATAAAAATATATATTGTATAGAGTCTATATTTTTAGGCCTCCATAATATAGGGCCTATACAGATCCTTATACTGTCTTATTGATAAGTATACATATACATGTATATAGGGATCAAATCGGCCGCCTTTTGTTGCCAAATCATATAGTCCTGTATATAAAAAAAATAGGTGAATTTCAAGCTAGAATAATAATGGTAGGCTACAAGAAGACGAAGAAGAAGAATGGTCATGAATATGATCTAGTAACAATTGATGATGATTGTGAAGAAGTTTATGATAATGATGGTGATGATGATGATGATGATGATAATAATAATAATCAGAATGGGCCTAATAATGATAATAATTAAAGGTAAAAATAATAATGAAATTTACAATAATAGTTATTATTATCATTAGCCTATTATCATAATATTGATAAAAGTAATAATAATACTAATAATAATAATAATGATGATAATAATAATAATTATGATAATAATAATAAAATAAATAATAATTTAAAAAAATAATAGCAAGTAGCAATTTGATAACATTATGTTAGTTGGTTTAGTGGGGAATTTTCCATTATTGCCCGGTCTTGTGATTTTTAGCTGTCTATATATGTCTTCACGATAAACCATGCAACTCTGAGTCGACGGACCAGTGAAGCCGCGCTTATAGAGGCACTGTCTTCGTATAATAAGCACTATGTAAACCCTGAATATATATTTTTTATTATTATTAGAAGATATAAAGAGAATTTAAAAACAGCATGTTAATTTCTTTTAAATTTGAACGATACAATCATGTACATTACTTTACAGTTAATGCTGGATAGCCAATTGATCTCAAATATAAGAATGATTTATTTGTATTTTGGATACCATTCTTTCTTTTTTTTTAATTAAAAAGAATTGATTGAAATTTAAAAAAACCCGATTTGAATCAAATAAATTTGTTGTGCAGCCCTGTGTTTTTCGGATGGTGATGACAATTTCACTAGACGTAGATATAATCATACCAAGGAGTTTTAAGAGCTGGAGTCCCAACTGGCAACAAATTATTTCAAGCAGCTGCCGTTTTCTAAGGTTGCACAATAGAATCTACAGGTGTGCTGTTACCTTCGAAGTCCGAGGTTCGATGCCGCCAACATCATTGGAAAGCTTGAGTAGTGATTTTTTTTTTTCACAAAGAAATATCGTTAATATTTCACTTTTTATTTTTACTAACAAGGGGAAAATCCAATAGATGATAAAATATGAATACAAAACCCTAATTGTGTCAAGAAATTTGCTTACATTGTATAATATCAGTTTTAATTTGTGAAAAGCATATTTCCCTTTGAAAGTGGCCCGTTAGTTTGCAGCTAGGCAGGAATCTTTTGTCTACGTATCTGCAAGGAAGATCCAGTTTACCAGTTAAGCACATGCCTGACATATTTTCTCCTGGCGGCATTTAAGATGGTACAAAGGGAATGAGCTAGATATGACTCCAGGGGGGTGTTTCACAAAGACTAAGATCGACTTTAATTTGGACTTAAGTATAACAGGCCGTTCGTGCCATTGTTTTCTCTCATCAATTACTGGCATTGGTCTCTCACGGGACGTACAAATCATGATAAAAAATCTACAAAACTTACATTTTTTGATAATTCATTATTGAAGGAAAAATATTATCTAAAGATCATAATGGTGAGAGCAAACAATGGCACGAACGGCCTGTTATACTTAAGTCCAACTTAAAGTCGATCTTAGTCTTTGTGAAACACCCCCCAGGCCAGCTCTTAAAAGTCCTTGATCAGACACACGTTTGAAAATTCCCAATTATACCCCACACAGAAGCAATTTAATGAAGTGATTGTTATTCATTAGTTTTTCATCCTATTCGAATAATCGCATTTAGGAAGTATATCAATATATCATGACTCTCCGACCTTTTAATTTTTCAGGGGGGCTATGGTTTGCACAGTCGGTGAATTACAAAATCGCACTGTCTGACTCATGATTTTAAAAGTGCATAAAAGGAACATATGTTTGGAATAGAATTTAGGGCACAAATCATATCCCTTTATCCCTCGATTCAGTCGCTTGTGTTTTCCTATCGTTTTACTTTGTTTTGTTTGTTTTAACTTTCTTCCAATAGAAACATTCTTCTTTTTATGCTTACGTATAGACATTAAAATATACTTTAAAATCATTTCCATATTTGATTTATTTACCAACAGCAATACATACATTTCATACAATGATTTTACATATATACAAGAAGAGAAACTATTGGTTGGTAAAAGGGGCCAGATAATAGCACATGTGCTAGTCGAGCCTAACCCCTTAAACAGTTAAACAAAGTATTTTGGTACAAATCAGTTTAGAAAACGTAACAAAACAAAAAATATTGAATTTACTATTACAATCGATACTTTAAAAAACAAGAATACTCAACAATGTCTTACAATATACAAACTAATAATGTAAAATATAAATTGTGTACATATGCAAATTATTTAACTTGATATTTCATTCATGACTTATTCAACTAATGACTTGTAACATAATTCCGAAACCTATTTCTAGACCTTGTCAATCTGACATCAATAGGTAATCTATTCCAAAATTCACTGCCCACAAAAGACAATGAAAATTGACCTTGTGTCGTTCTTAGTTTTGGAAGACGTAAAAAGAAATGGATAAATCATGTAAATTATACACATTTAGGATTCGCAATCTTTTAAATAATGGATCTGAAGGAGTTCTCCATTCACTAAATGTTATAGCAGGAACTGCCATTTTCTGTGATATACTTCTTGGGCTAGTCTTATAAGTGCTTCCCCACACCTCTATTCCGTAAGAAATGTGTGGTTGTATAAATGCTTTATATAATAATGTCAGAGTACGACTAGGAACAAAATGTCGCAATCTAAATAGCACTACAACTTTCTTATATCTTCAATTTGTACTTGCATGTCTTGTATATTTTAGTACAAGATTCCAGAATTTCGCTTCATGGATGCGAAATTTACATTCTGTATGGGTGTTCTGCAATATATTATATAATTATGACGGGCTCATGAACCGTACCTCATTTTATTTCTTAGGGAACTATATTTGTCTTGATCTTACTGGAATTATCATTCAAAGCAGTTAAGACCTTCAATCTGCATTTAGATACAATTTTGAATATTGCATGGTGAAGCATCAACAATTGTTCATAAAAATGGGGGAAGAAGGTTGCTAATCATCAACTGGGTCAATCCATTACATTGTGTTAAAGGCTGTCTGGAAGCAATGAAAACAGGTCAATAAGAGAATTGGAGAATTGGTCTATACTGTGAGGTTTTGGAATCATCATCTCGTATATTTGCTTTACCAAGAATTAAAACGTGCTTCAACAAGAAAAGTTTACGTTATTATGGTGCAAAACTATATTTGCCGGTAGAAACTAAATATAAACCAACTTACTATGCTTTCAAAAGGAGTTTATAATATTTGTGATATCATGTTTGACATTAGCAAACAAAGCAACTGATTTGTTTTTCTTCTATTTTTTGTTTCTGTTCCTTTTCTTTTTCTAAATTAGGGCTTGATTGGATTTCTCGCCTTCTAACCTATCTGTATATATGTATGTGTATGTTTAATTTAACTTTGTATGTAAACCATGTTAATCTATAATGTATGTTTCTTTGTAAAATTGTGATTGCTTTTATATATGCACGGCCATGCTGAAGAACAGCCTTTGGCTGAAGTATGCCACCGTGCTAAAATAAAATCAACAAACAAACAAAACCCAGTGTTACTGAAAGCTACGTGCACTGCACATAGAAATATGTATATAATTAAAGGGACTACCCAAATTAGTGCATGAAAGTATGTTCCAAGTATTTCAGTTAATTTGGTCATTATTTCGTACATCAGGGCATTTGAAGAGCAAATCTATTCAGGGTCCATTTCTTCTATGCCATTCTTTAGCACTAACATAAAAAGAATGAAAAAGTTGAAATTAATTTCCACTCTCACCAGAACTCAACCTTACTCCCCAGTCCTGGTAATTTGTAGCACTTTCTTAATCTTTCCCAATTTGGGATGGATCATACAATCTAGAATGATCTAGAGAAGGAATTAGATTTTTCGAACGACAATGCATTATTATAACTCCTTCCTTTGCGGAATTAAAGTTGGGGCTAGACTAAAAGTGGAACATATACCGCCCCCATGCTATTATAATACGGTATTATTTGGGGATCACAAATAGATATACAATTTGTCAAAAACACATCACTGTCCGGAGATACCGGGAGAGCATGTAAAATATGGCCTTTTTAATTGGAAAATAATTGAGATTCAAACAAATTACTGTACTTCCATATTTGTTGAATATCTATGGGCTGGGCATACGGGCACAGGGAGTGGGTTCTGTCATATCTAGCCCGAATATGATTTTTTTTTTAGTATTTTAATTTCGAATGTCTAATGAGTGAAATTACTGGCTTAACATGAAAAATCGCATGGAATAATGACTATTACGACGATGTCATTTGAACATCAGAAAAATTTAAAAGAAATATTTTAGTATGTTATACATCTCATGAAAAAAAAAACTGAATGCAGGATATTCTGCCCTTATTAAATATTATACATGTATTTCTCGCAACGTCCCCATACAGAATGTATATATATTTTTTTGTTCTTGTATTATTATAATCAGTTACTCAATTCATTAATCAAATTAATTTTATATCGTAGCGTAATTCGATCTGCCCTCAATTTTCTTAATATTCGTGTACTTATTTATCTATTTTTTTCTTTGTTCTATATTATAATCAGTGTTTTTATCACCGCACTGAATCGACACTTGAAAGATAGTATTTGGTTTTGCTCAATTAGTACTCTTAACTTTTTCTTTTCTTTTCCCCGCAACATAAGAGTAATTTTAATCGCTTCATTCTTTTAATTAATGTTAATTGTTATTGTATAATTGTGTTAGGTGAGGGCACACTACAAGAGTCCTGTCTCGCACCCCTGGGCAACGTGTCTGACACGGCCGATTGTAGCAACCACTCCGAAGTTCAAGATGGAAGAACTTAATTTAGGAACTTTAAATTAATCTTGATCTAAGGAGACACGAACGAACGAACGACTTAAAATCTGCGTCACCACACTTAAATTGTTTAATAAATCATTTCCTTCTTACTACCATGAAAAATAATCATTAAATATAATCCATAGAGACACATGCGCACTTTATCGTACTTTGTCTCTATAGTTTAATTTCATGAAGCCAAATAGGAATAACTGCATATAGTCTTGGCCATTCCTCCATGGAGGAGGCGCGATGGCTCGGTGGTAGAGCAGTGGTCTCGTAACCGGGAGGTCCCGGCTTCGAAACCAAGTCATTGCACGCGTGCCCTTTGGTAAGGCATTAATCCTCATTACCAAGTCCCTCGGAGAGGACTTAAAGCCGTCGGTCCCCAGGTTGTTTACTTACAAACATATACATGCTTTCTTAGCAGTCAGGTAAAACAATCATCCCCAATAATACCCCCCCCCCGAAAAAAGAATGTTGCGACCTAAACATTAGGCCTAATATATATATATGTAATAATTCTTAGGGGAAAAAATATCTCAAGCGATTACTCACGGACTTAAGGGGGTTTATTTATAGAAAAGGTAATAAAATGATTAATATGAATTTAACAAAAATGTAAGGGAGGTATTTGTCAGATTGTTAATTTACGTTAGTTGTCTGAGGGTGGTGTTCGGTGATAATTGTCGTGGTTGCTCAGGATTGTAATCCGTACACCTATTGTTTTAATATTTCGTTTATTTATTTGTTTGTTTGTTGCCTGTTTGTTTGCTTGTTATTGGGAGGAGGCTCTAGGCCTTCGAGCTCGTGACTGCGCGTGCCTTTTATTTTCTCCTCTTTTCTTTTCTTTTCTTAGATTACAATGAGGCACACGTTCACATTGGAACAGAAACGAATCCTGATGAAATACTTTGAATAGGGGATGACTGGGCAGAGTTTCGTGCATCAGCGTGTGTTTGCTTGTTTGTTTTATTTTCTTTTTTATTTGAAGGTAGCTCCTCTTAACTCAATACCGCGTGGTCTCTCACTTTCCTTTCTTTTCTTTTCTTTTCTTAGATTTCCATGAAGCACACGTTCACACTGGAACAGAAACGAATCCTGATGAATTATTTTGAGCATTGGATGGTCGGACAGAGTCTCATGCATCAGATTTGCGTGTGGGTGTGCGTGTGTGTGTTTATTTCCTTGATTGTTTGTTTTGCTATTGGAAACTTGGGAAGGTGCACATGGTCCTCAAACTTCGCTACTTATTTCACTTATTGTTGCTTTCTTCCCTTTTCTTATCTTTATTTTCTTTAGATTCCCATGAGACACACGTTCACACTGGAACAGAAACGAACCCTGATGAAATATTTTGAGCAAGGGATGGTCGGCCAGAGTCTCATGTATCAGGAAAAGATCCAGCAATGCGCTCAAGAAGCAGCACTGGAATTCGATGTCGTTAGGGTAAGCACTAAAATTGGATTTGATGGTCCTATAGAGTGGTGAAGTGTGACGTCATCAAAAATCTATTTTGTTATATTGCTCTGTTATATTGCTCTGGCTCCTAATGTTATGAGCCAGAGCAATATAACACTGAGTTCCCATAGGCAATATTTTTATTCAGATGGTCATATCTCGGCAAATACTGAACATATTCAATTGGTTTTCGACATTTGGACATTATTTTTGGTGCTCTTTCGGAAAATGAAGAAAAAATTGAGAAATTCCAAAAATAGATTTTTATGACGTCACAGCTTCGGTACTCTATACTTCTCTTTCTCCCTTCCGTTCCCCTCTCTTGCCCAGGCTCTCTCTCTCTCTCTCTCTCTCCTCTCTCTCTCTCTCTCTCTCTCTCTCTCTCTCCCTCTCTCTCTCTCTCTCTCTCCCTCTATCTCTCTCGATCGATCTCTGTCTCTCTCCCTCTCTCTATTTCTATCTCTGTTATTTCAGTCAGGGGCAGATGCATGGTTGTAAGAGTAGGAAAGTTTTTGTTCTTGGGGAAAAGGATTTGGAAAATCGCGCGAGCCCTCCCGTTTTCGCTTAGTGGAGGGAAGAAACAAGAATCTCGGAGAGATATTCTTTTCCAAAAAATAATAGATTTCGGACATTCTGTTTTGCCGAAATAAAGTTCCGTTTTATTGTGTTTTATATTCAACCAATATGATAAATCCCGGTTATATTGAGTTTAATTTTATTGTTTTCCTTGTTGATTTTTAAAATCTAGAATTGGATCGGTAACCAGCGAAGAAAGCGACGCTTGGAAGAAGTCCAAAGGGCATGCATGCAGAGTTATATTGACCATGTACCACCAGGAGAATGTAGCGAGGGAATGCCACCCGCCAAAATCCAGACCTTGACCATGGCACCACCCCGCCAGACCCAGATGCTTTTCTTACCGCACATGGCAAAGCAACATGGACCTGGTACGCCGCCTCAGCAGCAGCCGCTACCTGGTGGAACACCCGGAGAGGGCGCTGTCCATAGCTCAGAGGCATCTAATCCGCAGCACAATGAACCCCATCAATCGCAGGTGAATCAAATGGCGCTAACGCAGTTGGTACCCACGAACCAAAACCACCAGCAACCCGCCATACAGGTACATGCCCCGCCACATACTTCGCCACGCATGCCAAATCGTTCGATTCCACCATATCTTCAAGGACAATCCGCCACAGGTTACCCATCGGTAACCGCCACTGACGGCATGCTGCCAAATAGCATGCCGGCTCAAGCAACCATTGTAACGCCTGCGGCACAAGCACCGACATCACAGAGATCCAACCATTCTTCCCCGCTAGGATCGGTTCCATCTCCGGTCATGTCAGCGGCGTCCATGCAGGATGAAGACATCGGGTACCATCAGACGCCGATTCGAGGGTTCTACCCTGGTCCTAGAGGAGCTAGAATGATGCCAGGGAGTGTACTCCCAGGGCATCCACAACAGGGGATGTCCCCACCAAGCTTCACCGTCTACCCATCGGTCAAGATGATGCCACCACCAAAGGAATCCCCAGAAATGAGGCACCACGAAATAAGACGAATCGTGGAGCAGATCCAGATGAATGTAAGTTACTTGATTATTGTTACTTGGGATGAATTGTGAGATATTCAGGGGAAGGGAATGACTGAAAACCCGAATATGCCAAATTAACATTGGTCTTAAGGGTTTTGCGCCGACCAGGAAAATTTGTGTTTCTTACATTTTCTTACACTTTGCGCAAAGGTACCCAGTGAAATTTTTAAACAATATCTCAAGGGTTATGAGTGGTGCCGACTCGTGAAATATGCTCATCGGCTCGTGAGAATATCCCACTCAGGACCATTTGATATTACATGCTTCTGTGAGTAATTCCGAGTTCAGACATTCTTTTGACAATGTTCGCAAGTCATTGTATTGTTAAACTTGCCAAGAAAATTATAATGGAAATATGGAATGGGAAGTGCCTGTCGCCTGACCCTACAATAATGATCAACAGGAACAAAACACTTATCAACTCTTTGCAAAAGAAAATCTATGCAATAGACCGGTTTACTAACGTATTCAAATTGTATGCATACTTTTTTAACGAAGCTTCTTCTTGACAACCTGAAAGCTTGCCCGAGGCTTTCCCGACATAGCAACGAGTAATGTATGCGGACTGGATTCCAAATATTGTAGTTCATTCATTGCAGGACTGATTCATTGTTAACAGGTTAATGGAATAACTCGTCAATATAGGTCCCCAGGAAAGAAACATCCATAAATTTGAATATTATGTTAGTAAACCTGTAATAATAATAATAGGCATTTCTATAGCGCCGTCTATCTAGAAATTCTATTCTGAGGCGCATTTATTATTACCCCGGCTTTAGCCTAGCTGCCATTACAGCGCTCCAGCATTTCAAGGAATTAATTCCTGCCAGGTACCCATTTACATCATGTACATCACCTGGGTTGAGTGTGGCAAATGTAGATCAATGTCTTGCCAAAGGACATTAGTGCCGCGGCGGGACTCGAACCGCGGACCTTGTGATCGACAGTCCGGCGACGTATCCACTCGACCACGACACCTCTACATATATTGCTACGTATATTGCTGCCCACGTGGAATTGCCTTTGCGGTGTTTCTTTCTTTGCTTCCTTTTCTTTTCTTCCCTTTCTCATCTGTTGTACTTTTCTTTTCTTTCGATTTCTTTCCCTTTCTTTCTCTTCTTTTCATTTCTTTCTCTTTCTTTGTCTGCTTTTCTTTTCTTTTCTTTTCTTTGTATTTCTTTCCCTTTCTTTCTCTGCTTTTCTTTTCTTTTCTTTTCATTACATTTCTTTCCCTTGTTTTTAAATCTCTGCTTCCATTTTCATTTCTTTTCTCTTTATCTTTTTACCTTCCTTTACTTTTCTTCTCTATTTGTATGTTATCCTATTGTTGAATATGATATTTGTACTGTTTTTATTTCATAATGTATTTTCTTGTTTTGGTGGCCTTTGTCTCCATCTCCAGTCGTCGTCATTAGGTGTGTGTTTTTCGTTTTGTCTGAAGATTAATTAAGCAAATTGTTTTTTAACCTATGGTTTCATTTCAAAATTGTATCACTTTAAGGCTTTGTACTGACGTTGTTCTCATTAGATTCATAAGAAGGCCATTGGGCAGTTATGTTATGTTATGTTTTCTGAATGAAGCTGGAACGTCCAAAATTAGATTTTGGTTTAAAGGGATTGGGTATCTTTGTCTCAGATTCTAAACAAAATCCTGGGTTTAGCTCATGCCTGCAATCATAATTATAAACCTTTAGGTCAGTCAGGAATCCCATGATGTTTACAAGCCGATCGCCCGTCTGATTATCAAGATATTTATGATTGGAATTCAAAATTTCTATAACACTACAGTATATAGGGGGAAATAAGTATGGTAAAACCAGCGACTCAAAGTTTTTACTTTTTTGAGGCATTTAAGTAAATATTTTGAAGCGCAGACGCTGATAACACGTATAGGGCCATGCATCTCAGATTTGGCATTGTTAAACAATGCCTTTAAGGTTTCGTCAAGGAAAATTGTTAGGTCTGTATTTTATGTTTCTCTATTCTATCCCCCTTTCTCTCTCTCTCTCTCTCTCTCTCTCTCTCTCTTGCTCTCTCTCTCTCTTTCTTCCTCTCTGTCTCTCTCAAATCATTACTCCCTCTCTCCTCCCTCTACTTCTCTTTCTCTTCTTCTTTCTTTGTCTTTCTTACCCTCTCCCCTTTATCCGTCACTCTCCCCTTTCTCTCTCTTGCTCTCTCTCCCAGAGCTCTGTTTCTCTCGTTCCTTTTCAATCTCTTGAATATACTCAACCGGAGATCCATGATAACGAGATACATTTTGTAAAGTCAAAAGGACATAACCTTGCTCCATCAAAGTTCGAAATGAAACAAGAACACACGAGATGGAAAAAATAATTACGCATACGGAATTACGAAATGTTAAAAAGATTATCCAGCTAGCTAGAAAGTTTGGGAAAACAGTGAATCAGTGATCAGCACAAAGTTAATAAAGCAATGATTATTTATGAGTTCATATGACCAAATACATAATGCTCATGAGAATCTGAAGTTGCCGATTTGCTGAATTGACCTCGGACAACAGTACTCTTCAAAATTTATGTTTTTCTCATCAGTAATATTTGCCTTGGGACTGATTTATTTATTACCATCAAGATGTCTTTCTATAACAAAATATGTTTCTTCAGTGGTACATTGTCAGGCGTATGCAACAGGAAAGGAGAGCATGTACCTTTTTTGTTCATCAGAAAAAAATATATATACATGCATCTCAATAGTCAGAATTCAAATTGCATAAATCAGATGTTGCTAGGTAGGACAAACATTATGGATTGCCCTTCCTATCAGCACGTAGTATACGCAATTCGCATTTTGACTATTGAAAGACAATTATTCGTAACAGGTGATTGAGATAATTCGTATCGAGGCACTTAAATTATAACTTTGGTTACATTACGGAAATGGCCTATTATCCCTTACACCAGTTATTAATTACATTGTTGCCATTGTCCATTTTGTAATAGCTGTTTGTAGAAGGTAACTATTGCATGGCGCGTGAAAGACGAGTCACTGACACAGTCTAACGAATCTGCAAGAACAGACTCCAATTGGACACTTTACCAGAATTTACCAGAATTCCTAATGCCTTGAGCAGAGCATTATGCTGTCAGCACCAGTAGGGAGATGTGGGTTGGTCTAGCGGCACGTGCACTTGGTTAGCTCTCTGGCTCTCTGTCTACGCCTACAAACTGGCTCAGGCGACTTCGGTTCGAAACTAGGGACTTTTAGATTTTACACGACGAGAACGTGGACTGCCACGGTGACATCCTTTTAAGGTAATGTGACGTCCTTTTAAGGTAATGTGACGTCCTTTTAAGGCACTGCCGGGCAAGGGCCAGTGCCTTGAAAGAATGGCACACGTGGCAGTCCACTACGTCGACGTGCAAATCTAAAAGTCCCTACTGAGTCACATCTTTCGGATGGTGACGTTAATGCCTTGGTCATATTTGCCGCGGCGGCCGTGCGGTCTAAAATATCTACGGCCAATAGCAATTATAGCGCCGCCGCAGCATTCCCACGGTCACATACGGTAGCGGTCACATTATGTTAGGGTAGCCGCACGGCGTATTTTGAATTTGTGGAGACAGAAAACCTGCGGCTGCCGTACGGCATTTGAAGTGATGACGCACGTCCGTCTTAGGGCGTCCCTACGGCGGCCGTAGGTTTTTTACATCAGATACCAATGCGCCCGCAAGGCCACCGTACGGGCGTCGTAGGGCCGCCTTAAGGATGACCTAGGGCGCTCGTGGAATTCCTGCGGCCACCGCAATTTGTTTGGGGTCCGCAAAAGTCAATTATAATTCATAAGGCCCTAGAGCAGCCGCACGGCAAACGTAAAGCCACCGTACACCCGACGTATGGTCGCCGCGGAACCGCTCTACGGCATGGCTACGGCGTGTCTAATCGCTACGGCGAACCTAGAAATGAAAACAGTTATATGTCCGCGTTATAATCCCACGGCAACCCGTACGGCCTGTAAAGATAGGGATACGCCCTAGGGTGACCCCGAGGCCACCGCAGATTCTCTGCGGCCGCCGCAAGTATCTCTCGATTTCGGGGGCGTACGGCCGCCGTATCCTAGCCGTAGAGCAAATGTGACCTAGGCATAAACTTAAGGTCGGTCCCCAGACGTAAATATTCATATCTGATTGATACACGTCTGTAAAAACCCAATTACACACACATTGCAGACACCGTTCTGCACAACGAAGAACAATTACAGCTTTGTGCCTGCAAACTATAGACCTGCAGTGTTACACCAGGCAAAAAATGATGACGCCTCTTGTAGAAGGACTGAAGGGTGCGTATCGAAATGAAATAGATAAATCATAAATGAATTGGTAAATATTTTGTCATTGCAGTTGGATCGATTGGAACAACTTGGATGCGAGTCCCTTCTCGCTACCGTGTCCACGCCCGATCGCTCGGCCTATGTCTGCGGCACCCCGATCGCTCTCCAGTACTTCTCCAAAGTTAACAAAGACCACCCCATGGCCGAGTACATCCACAAGCAAGTCTCGAGCGATAGCGACTTCGACCCCGACGGACTCGACGACGAAAGTCCCAGCGCCGACGACGCGGGCGGGGACGACCAGGGCGAGAACGCGGAAAGCGGCAGCAAGGAGAATAACAAGCATGAGACGTCTATGGGGATTGGTCAGTCTGTACAAGGGCGCGCGAAGATGAACCCTGAATTGACCAATGAGGAGGAGGATGAGATGGACATGATGGGGGACGGAGAAGGGGTCATAAAATCAGGTTAACTATACTGAAGTCTTCTAATGAGTTACTCCTCTTCTATGTTTCCCTTTATTTTCATGTTTTCCTTTATTTTCATGTTTTCTTGTTTTGAGGTCGGTCAACAACTTCCTCATGGAAAAGATGAAAGTCGTAGAAAATCAAACTTTAAAAGGATATCTTTTTCATTTTTCATTTTTCATCCTCATGCATCTTCAATGTGCATTTAGTTCCAAGATCTTGAATACCAGTAATGTTCCTGTCAATATGTGATAATAGTGTTATCCACAGAATGAATCAAAGATAGGTAGTCCTATGCTCATTATTTCGTGCTCTTTTTATTTCCTTTGTCTACCCATGGGTCTACCATCCCGCCTCGGTCTTCCTCTATATCTCTTTCCCTCTCTCTCTCCAGTCTGCCTCCTCCCTATCTCTCTCTCTCTCTCTCCCTCTCTAATTCATTCCCTCCATCTCTTTCTTTATTTCTGTACTTTCTCTCTTCCTCTTTTTCTCACTCCTTTTTTACCCTCCCTGTCATTATCTGTTTTCAACAGGCCTATTTGCACATTATTTCGATCTCTCGATAAATATGTTTATTAAAAACTCGTTCAGATATGACGCGGCAAAACCGCGATGGTTTATTTTTTGTGGTGATGACGTAAAGTGTAACATTTTGTATCTTCACTGTGAACATGACGGACAAAGAAAGAGAACAAAATATACGGTTCCTATTCTACCCTCAACAATTGCTGTGGTAGACAAAGGAACATCCCTTCACTGCTATTATGTAAAATGAGTAGAACAGGTGAATATGCATGTGACACCTGTTCTACACATTTTTACATAATAGCAGTGAAGGATGTTCCTTTGTCCACCACAGCAATTGTTGAGGGTAGAATAGGAACTGCATATTTTGTCCTCTTTCTTTGTCCGTCATGTTCACAGTGCTTATAACACTCAGTGAATACGCGCAAGTCGATTGTTTCCCGCAGTTGCCATTCATTTATACGTTTAAAAAACCGTGGCGCCTGTTTTTTTGGCGACGGTTTATTTACCGTGCCATATCTGAAAAAGCATTAACAGAGGCATGCATGTTGAAGTACACGTTTTAACACGCCTCTCTTAAAAAAAAACATATATTTATCCCTTAAACTCTGTTCTCTCTTACCACAGGCGAGGAGATTTACATCGTCAATAAGGATCGTATGGTGATTGGTACTGGAATGCTCTATCCCAGGCCTCATGAGAAAATGACCTTCAAGAACTCCCCTGAATATACCCAGTAGACCTATGTGACATCGCTATTGTAAAAACAATGCAATCTTTGTAATAAGTAGAGTTACTTGCAGAAGAAAAAATATCAAAGAAACAGGTTGGTGAAAGTTTGAAATAGGATGTTCAAGAATTCGACTGAATATGTACCGAGCAGAGACCTACAAACATGAATAATTCATTGTCATTAAAGGCATTGCAATCTCTATAACAAGTAGAGTTGGGTGAAAGGAGATGAAAGAACATAAGGGAAACAGATTGTGAATTTTGACAGAAATCGGCCTCATGTATGATAACAAATTACGTTAAAGGTCGGGTGAAATCCAAATATAAGTTGATTCATGTTGATGTGCAGGGCTGCATACAACTCATATTTTGTTATTCAAACATCTAAATATATTTCATAGATTTTTAAATATTTAAAAATACTTTTCTCAGACCTGCTAAGCTCCACCCTAAAAAAAATGCTCCAGATCTCATTCCTCTTATGACATCATCTGTCAATCATTAGTGAGGTATCAAGAGACAGTGGTATGTAGCTTCACCAGAGCTGACCACCTGTTTACAATAGACCACACAATACCAACATAGGAGTTGCTAATGTCAGACGTGCTGTAGCATCACCAGGAAAAGAAAGGTAATGTGGAGGTATTGTATGAAATCATTCAATTCTTTTGTGAGCATGTGCTGAGCTGGGGGAAGTTACATACTACTGTCTCTTGTTAGCTCACTAATGATTGACAGATGATGTCATTTAGTGAATGAGTGCTTGTAAGGAATGGATCACTACACCTGTATACGTGCAAACCTCAAAGTTGAAATTAAGTCAGTCAAATGTGAAGTAGTTATGGACCACTTCCTCAGTAAAAAAAACAAAAACAAAAAACAAAACAAACAAAAAAAAATACATGAAATTCCATTTTCCATTTTTCTACTAAGTAGCATTTTCCGGTGCTGCAATTCAAATAGGCCTACTTGGCTAACTTCGAATAATCGGGGGATCGCGTCGGGTCGGGTACGTGGTCGCGTTACCCGACCTTTTGCGAAAACATGCCCCCTTTATTCATGAAATATCAGGGTTATTTTTTGTAAAATAAACCCCTGTCATCTACAAATGATCTGGTCCACTTTACCCGACATTTTGTGAAAACCCTACGGCAAATCTTCGAAAGGTCGCGTCATCTTCCGCCCTCGGTTCACTAAAGATCGGGTAACCGCCCAACCGGACGTGATGACCCGATGATTCGAAGTAGGCCGGCCTGCATTATTGATAGCTTGTCTCCCATTAAAACGAAATCCAACTAGGCCTAAGCTCGAAAATTTTGAATAATGTAGGAGCTAACGGAGGATCAGATTGGTAATATATCAGCATGGGATTACCGGCCACTACGCCCAAATGAAGTTGCTCTAACGATCTCAAGTTTTAAAAATTCAAAGCTTTCTTCCTGTTTATCGTGCAAATTTTGCCCCAACTTTCACCAATCCGTTCTTCTGATATTTCTGCTTTTATCCAGATTAACTTGCTTTTAAAGTTGGATAGTCCTCTATCCCCTTGAACAAGAAGAGTGCGTAGCGACGGTTATAACTGTAATTATGGCGTACATGTAGAACTCAGCTCATGTATTTCTGAATAGGCCATTTTCGTAATGTAACCACATAATATTGTGCCTCGATACGAACTATTTCATTCACCTGTTACGAATACGGTAATTGTATTTCAATAGTCAGAATGCACATATTACGTGTTGTTAGGTAGGGCAAGCCATATGTTTTTCCTACCTAGCGACAACTAATGTATGTATGCAATTTGAATTCGGACTATTGAGATACACTTATACAGGTGAATGAAATAATTCGTATCGAGGTGTTTTCCAAAGGCATATGCATAAATTTGGTTACATTACGAAAAATGGCCTATTATGTTGAGACCTATATCATTTTAGCTGCTTATCTTTAATATCGCTAAAAATTACGGGAATGTTTTAGTTGGGGCCCCTTGCCCCACTCCATGGCAACATCCGATCAGTTCATTGCTACCAGTGATTTGTGAAATAATCATAAATGCTATGCAAAAGCACCACTTTGTCATTGGTGGACCGTGGATAAAGCTCCATGACTATTCATGTATCTGTTGGCTTTCTCGCTCTGTCTGTCTGCCTTTCTTTCTCTCTTTATCTTTCTCTTTCCTCATTTTTCTTCTACATGTAGGTCTTCATCTTTCAAATTCTTTTACTACCTCTCTCTCTCTCTCTTCCTCTCTCTCTCTCTCTTCCTCTCTCTTCCTTTCTCCACTCCCTCCCACGCTACTCTTCTCTCTCTTTTTCACGATGATGTGTACGCTATATGCTTTGTAGTTTATCGTATTCAAAGGACTCTGTTCTTTGAACAATGTAGTCTGGGGGTATTTCACAAAGATCCTAAGTTGAACTTATCTTTAAGTTGGACTTAACAATTATGGAAAGCCGTCAGCATCTTTGAAAATATTTTGTAAAAGTTATATTAAAAGGTATAAAATGTTGATTCAAATCATTCATATTTTCTATTATCAAAGAGATTTCAAGTTCTTGATGTGGAATTGATGAAAAGTCTGAAATACTTAAATTTTTGCTTTTGAATGTATTTTATTTTAAGGCTACAAATGGCTCTCTATAATGTTTAAGTCCAACTTAGAGATAAGTCCGACTTAACTTCTTTGTGACACACTCCCTGTTATAGTTGAGGAGATCTAAAAAAAAAAAACCATTCACGGGCGAAAAACAAGTTTGACTCAGTATCATGGATATGCAACTCAAATTCTAGCGTGTATGGCTTCTGAAAATGTTCAATACGATCCATTTCTTGCCTCTATTAAAATAATATTGAACAGTTTTTGCGAAGATATTCGGTCATGTATATAATCCGATGTATTTATTCAGTTTCTAAATATTGTTATTTATAAATTTAGCAAGATATTCATTGTGTACCATTATAGTTATATTGTCCACCCCAACCCCCAACCCATTTTTTAAAGGAGTAACAAGACAATAATCGAATGTTATTGCAATGTCATGTACGCAAATGTGATAATGTAGATAAAGTGGCCCTTTTTCACTTCATTCCCGATAATTGACGGAAAACATCTTTCCGTGTGACGAAATCTTATTACAGAAAGGTTTTTTTTTTTCTAATCATAATTAATTTCAAATGATCATGTTTTCGACCATGTGGTAAATAAACCATATGTAAACAAAAGCGGTGGCAACAAAAGATGAGGGTCGTGTTAATAACCTTTTTTTCCAACTAGTAATGATTAATTGAAACAGTACCATGCATCTTGTGGAGTTGTTGTTGTATAGTGGTTCATTCACTTGACTCTCAATCCAAGGGTTAAGGGTTCGAGTCACATCCCGGCACTAATGTCCGTTGGCAAAACATTAATCTATATTTGCCACTCTCCACCCAGGTGTAATTGGGTACCTGGCAATTGCTGTGGAAAAGATAATTGCAGGGGCTGTAGGAAGAGCAGTACATGTATCAATACTGATGTGGCTACCATGGGTAAAAATAAAACCAGTTAATAATGTTATTTATTATTATTACTATTATTAAGTGCATGACGGGATAGCCTGACACATTTTCATCATGTTAATGGTGCTAGTAAACAAAATAATGTCCGTTTTTTAAGCCCATGATTTTGCAAGACTATTTTAACCAATCATCTTATTCGTTTAAAAGAAAAATATTGTTTATTCTTTTTTGGTTGGTGTTTTTTTACTTTTTAAAAATTTCTTATAGCATTCATGGTTCTTTTTAGTAACAAGAGCAAAGTAAAAATATACTGCCAATGTATTTTGTTTATTGTATGTATTCATGTTTTTCTGTAAAAAAAAATGGAGATTGTTTTTTCAAGGGACTATCCACTTAAAGGCTTGTTCAGATATGACGCGGCAAAACCGCGTCGATTTTTTTTTAATTTTTTTTTACTGATGATGTAAAGCGTTATACGCTTCACATTTCTAAATCTTATAACACAGATTTTAATGAAAACGCGCAAGTCCTTTAATTGTTGCGCGCATTTGCCATTCATTTTACACGTACAAAAAAAACCGCGGCGGTTTACCGCGCAATATCTGAAAAACCCTTTAAAGCTCATTATTTTGTTTTCTTTTCATTATTATGTAAGAGGTTTTCTGTTGTATGATTCCATCGTTTAAATTGCCTAAAAGAAACAGTAAAAAAACTCGCCGAAGTATGGTAAACGTGAATTTGTGTTATATCGTTTCTTGTTTGTTTGTTTTGGGTATTTTTCAAATATATTTTATGCGGTAATAGGCTCAGTGGGTACCGGTAATTATTTTTGCGGTAATATGTTCCTCAGTATGTAATTATACCAAAGACCAACATCCTATCGAAAATCCTATAAGACCGACAGCTCACAAGCATAGGCGCCGGAAGTGGGGGGAGGGAGGTCGCCCCCAAATGAAAAAGTGGGGGGGGGGCAAAACGCATTTTCGCCCCCCCCCCCCGAAAAGAAATCACCAGTAAAGGAGTAAAAATGTTTAATATTTTTTAACCAAAAAGAAAATCACATACAAATTATATTCCATTCTAAGAAAATGAAAGTAAACAGGAATTAAATTTCCTAAATATTCCGCATGCCCCTATATTTATCAATGGAGGATTTTATAAAAGCGATACGCCAATATCCTGGAAATATTGTGAGAGAATTGGAAAGCGTCTTTGTTTTTTATTATAGGGGTGAGAAGACATTAACCCCTGCCTCTGGCGTACTGATGGGGTGGGGCTTGGGGACAGTTGCCCCCTAAATAAAATTCAAACGTGGTTTATTTCTAATTCGATACCAGTGATTTACAAATGTTGCTGAAATGACATGATTTTCCGGAATTGTTTTTTTTTTCTTTTTTGACAAATTATACTTTTTTATGCGTTTGTTGGAAATTTACGAATTCCCAAATTTACAGTCATGCAAAAAAATATGCTCATTTAGAAACCTTCATGTCAAGGCCTGCAGAACGGCAGAGCTCGGGGGCTCGAGCCCCCCTGACTTTTTTGAAAAAGTATATTAAAGAGAAAAAGGAAGAAAGAGAGAAAAAAGAATGACTGAGTGACCTGCCAGTGTCACAAATGAGGTATCAAAATATGCTCATCTGACCGTAATTAAATGCCTAAAACCACTGAGCTTACGGGGGCTCTGCCCCCTGGACCCCAACAAGGGCCCTAAAGCGGGCCCCTGGATGCTTATCTGACCGTAATTAAATACCTAAAAAAAAACCTCAGCTTCCGGGCGCTCTGCCCCCTGGACCCCACCAAGGGCCCTAAGGAGGGCCCCTGGATGCTATTCTGACCGTAATTAACTTAATGCCTAAAGCCCCTGAGCTTCGTGGGGCTCAGCCCCCTGGACCCCCACCAAGTAGTGACCTGCCAGTGTCCAGGCGCGTAGCCAGGATTTTATTTTAGGGGGGTGACGATTCGTTGTACCATTCTCGGCTCTTATCCTTGTCTGAATTCAGTTTTCCCCCTCCCGCGCGAAGCGCTGAAGCTTTGAAGTTTCAATAAATTATCAGAAAAAGAAGACGATTCGTTGTACCATTCTCGACTCTAAATCCTTGTCTGGGCTCAGTTTCCCCCTCCCGCGCAAAGCGCGGAAGCTTTAACGTTTCAATAAATTATAAGAAAAAGAAGACGATTCGTTGCACCGTTCTCGACTCTTAATCCTTGTCTGAATTCAGTTTTCCCTCACCCGTGCGAAGCGCGGAAACTTTAAAGTTTGTATAACTTATTAGAGAAAGAAGACGATTTGTTGTACCGTTCTCGACTCTTAATCCTTGTCTGAATTCAGTTTTCCCCCTCCCGCGCGAAGCGCGGAAGCTTTTACGTTTCATTAAACTATTAGAGAAAGAAGACGATTCGTTGTACCGTTCTCGACTCTTAATCCTTGTCTGAATTTTAAAAAATGTTTCTTTGTCTGCTCCTTTTTCTTCCTACGTCCTCTTACTTTTTTCTCTTCTCTCTCTCTCTCTCTCTCTCTCTCTTTTTGGGCCTGCGTGTTGTTTTTTTGGGGGTGGCGACCGCCACCGTCCCCCTGGCTGCACGCCTGCCAGTGTCACAAATAAGGTATCTAATCATGCTTATCTGACCGTAATTTAATGCCTAAAACCCCCTGAGCTTCCTTGGGCTCCGCCCCTTGACCCCCGCCGGGGCTAAGCCCCTGGACCCTACGCCAATTTACGCTCCACTCGCTTCGCTCGCCACGCTCTACCTGATCGTTAATACTCCCCTTTTAGAAACATTCCGCGGGGCCTGCATGTAACATGTAAGAGTGGTGGTGATGCAGATTTTCTTCTCCCCCACGTTTTTGCTCATTACGCCTCTGCCCCTGAAAGGTGAGCCCCCTGGAATGTTTGCCCATCCCCCCTCCCCAATCCCAAACTGCTTCCGGTGCGCCTGCTTACAAGACCGACGATCAATGAGAACAACAGCCCACGGTCTCCTTAACCCTCCCCACCCCGGCCGCCCCACCCAAATAAAAGAAGAAGAAAAAAAAAACGTTTTCAAACGCGCCCGCCAACAGACACGTCGGTATGTCGGTTTCTTTTGCTGTCGGTCTTGTAAACCTTCATATAAAATTGCTATTCCGAAGGCCCACGGTCTCCTGGGCTTAGTCACCTTGCAGACATACAAGTCTTTTTGTCAGTCGTAGAAGATTAATACATCATGGGTCTGAGCTGAAAGACTACTGGCTGCATCGCATAGGCATGTACTGTAGCTGCTCAGCCACGTAAGGCTAGATTTAATTCTTTTGTGGAACTTTGCTAAATGTCATCGAGTCTGTAACTGCAGTCATCAAACTCCATAAACCTTTAGCCACCTTTAATTTGTTTTCACAATTTTTGCCCGTTCTCTCTCTCTCTTTCTCTCCTGCCATCTCTCTCTCCCGCATGTACTTACACACGGTACACACATATACACGTACCCACGCACACACACACACGCACACACACACACACTCTCTCTCTCTCTCTCTCTTCGTACTTTTACACAGGAGCTGGCCCCCTCTCCCCCACCACCGTCTGTGCCGCACCTTGTCGTACGGCATGCGACGCTACAGCTTTTTTTCGACTGTGCCGCCCCCACCTCTTACAGAATACTGGATATGCCCCTAGATGGAAACAATCTGACGAAAATGAGATGCCATCAACAACAAATGCTAATTTAATCCGAATATTATTCTCAAGACTTCATCCTGATCGAATAGACGACTTCACAAAATGACATCTTAAGGATAGATGTAATAATGATTGAGGGTAGTAATTTACAACAAACCTCGGTGGTATCATTTCAAATAGACTTTGTGTACGAATGTTAATTAGAAATTTCACGAAAAGGGGTCAGACTTTCACGATATTCGCAAACGTTTGAATGAGTAAGCCCTACTCGATAAGCCTACAATAGAGTTCTGTTGCGAGCTCATTTTTGTACCTGTTTTACACAAAAAGTGTTCATGTATGGTAAGACATATTCGAATTTTGTTCGTTGCTTATGAAGAAAGATGAAAAGGTGATAATAACACAGCAATGACCAACATTTTTGTCGCATCTTAAGACTTAAGGCGTTTATAAAAGATGAAGGTGCCAAATAATAGTAGTGCTTCAGTGAAATACGAGATGATGAGAGTTCGGTTATGGATGCAAGTTATTTAACGGCGCAAACAACATAATTCTGAGCAATTTTTTTTTTTTTTTTTTTTTGTTTACACTGATTTTTTTCACGGCTTGTCAGCTATTATGTTTGATTTTTATTGACATTTTTCACAGTTTGAATAATAAACAAATGAAGTAATTTGAATGTCAAGTATTTGACGTACATTACATAAGAATCATAAATTAATTAAATCATATTTAAAAGTATGTTTATTTCAACAACATATACATCGCAAGGAAATTGGATTTCCCAAACTGATGCTTTTAATGCCCATAATAATTATTCGAGATCAATTTACGGTAATAATTTATAAATAAGCCGTAATCATATTGACCGGACGGAATTGCGAAAAGACAGTTTTCTTCTAATTACAATTTGAATGAGAAGTATTGTATTATATGTTAAATATTGATAAGCATTTCTTTACTTTACATCAAAGAAAAGTACCTCAACATGAATATAACTATTTATGCGAATGTCTACGATCCCTTGTAACTTGTAACATGATGTGTACAGTGATCATTACATCAGTATACAATATAGCAAAAGTGAGTGCCGATGGCGATTACAATTCGTCTCAAAGGCAGACCCGCGTCCCGTCCTATAAATATTTGCGATACAGTGGCGATTAATCGCAACTATGTACATAATGGATAGGGGACTACCCACTTGTGCTTGATTCGGATCGGAACTCTTTATAAGACGGGGCCCATATATTATTTCAGGCTATTTTAAGACAACGATTTGTAAAGAAACCTAACCATATTTACACAAAAATACAATTAAGCACAAGTTTATAAATTATATCACGAATATAGATAGTTTTAGTGTATGCTATAATTTTTACATATCCCACGGAATGTCGTCTGGTCTCGGGGGATCGATATTTGGAGGATGAGGAAATGGTGGAGCATTGTTGGGGAGGCTCGGGAAGTCTGGGATCGGTGGAAGAAGTCCCCTGTCCATGCCCGGCCATGTCGGCCGAGGTTTCGGGTGTATCCATTGACGCCTTGGTCCGCCAAGTCTTCGAAGGCCAAAGAGGATGTCGTCGTGGCGAGCGGGGTCGAGCTCGTTGATAGCTTCCCCAGCGACCTCGCGGCTTTCACTCACCCAGTTCGAATTCGCTATTGACATCGAATCGTTCATCGTGACCAGCGGCTTTGACTCTTGCCCATCTCCATAATGAGGCGGATTGGGAAAGTTGGGGATGCTCCGAAAATCTTGACGTGGCGGCAGAACCCCCTTGTCCATGATGTCCGGCGAGGTTGATGGCGCACTCGTTGGTAGTCGTTCTGTCGATGTCTCATTCATTCCCTGTGGCCGTACGGAACCGTCGTCGCCATCGTCACTGTGTCCGTAGCGAACGCCTTCCTCGAGTTTCTGCTGGGATTTTCTGATCAACTCCTGAACAATGTCACGAGATTCAAAGAAACAAACTTGGACCGGCAATTCGGACAGACAATTACCCTGAGCAACCTTTGGACGATATCCGCTACCGTGGGGTCTTCAGAATCGCTATCATCCTGTTGACTAGAATAGCCAGACCTTGGACGTCTCACCGATGTTTCAGTTCTCAACTGCATGTCTCCCCGGAGTAAAGGTGGAGTCATCACCTTATTGAGAGGTACCGAGGTTGAAGGATTGACAGAATTGGAAAACACTAAGAAAGTCACAATTGGAAGACATCTGAAAGCGTTCAAATTCATTTTGATTGTACCTTAAACAAGACACCAAATCTTTGTTTATCTGCACCTTTTAAGATTGAGTTATAATGTTCAAAGACAGAAATGCAACGACCCGAAATGTTTGTGTCACTATCTTCAAGTCAGAAATCGAAATGTTGAAATATTTTTCACGATAGAGATGAAAGGAGATATGCGGTGTATAGATGAACAAGTTAGAGAGCTTCGCGTGACTGGTTAAAACCATGTGCAAATCATGACGATATTGATGAATATGCCATTTATTTCAGAGATGAATCTCTTTATATTCATTTGAAATGCCGCCCTGGCATAGGAAAGTAGATCGCTGATATTTGAATAAAAGGGATCACGCTTAGTCTGCTTCAAGATTATTACGCACTTTCTTGTTTTATTTCTTCTATTTATGTGATGTCGTAATCTACGTGAGTGTGTGTGTATGTGTCGTGTGTGGGCGTGGACGAGTGTCGGTGTAAAGCAGAGATATTTATTGACTCATTAAAATCGACTAATGAGAGAAGCAGATTCAAGTCAATTTATACTGAAAGTTATTGAGTACGATATATTTTGGAGAATCTCATGGTTTCCCTTTGAAGTTCATAGGTTTTCACTTCATTTTCCAACTTCCATTAAAGTCCGGGGTTAGATCCCAAAGTATCAGCGGTTTATGGACGACAGTCAACAAAATCTTATTTTGATTTAATGCATGTTCATTTCGTTCTCTGTGATTTTTAGCTAACAACGTTTATTTTTGTTTTTCATTTTTGTTTCGTTTTCTATTCCATGTGACTTATTTACATGCCAATTAAGTATGCGTGTGTATGTTGCAAGAAACCAGTAAAATGCAACCAGAGAGCTCTTCTCTGTACAAACTGTAACAATTGGGCCCATATTATGTGTGCCCGTGTACCTCAATCTCAATACAATGATAGAAAAGAACATTTTGAAAATTGGATTTGTCCAATTTGTACCCTTCAAGAATTGCCCTTTTTTGATGAAGAGTTAGATGTAGATCGTGAACCCTGCGCCGGTAATGAGTCAAACTTAGAACGTGACACGAATCTTATTAAGAATGTAGATCAAAATTATAGTATTTATAATAATGGATTTTCAATATCCCATCTTAATGTTAGAAGTTTACGAAATAAAAAGAAGAAATTGAAATTTTTATAAGTAACAGTTCAGTTGATCTATTCACAATGTCTGAGACCTGGATTGACGATTCCTTTACTTCGAACATCTTAGACGTTCCAGGTTACATCTTCGAAAGGAGAGATAGAGGTAGTCGAGGTGGAGGAGTTGGGTGTTACATAAGAAATAATATAGGATATGTTACAAGACGTGATCTTGAAAAAGACGATTTGGAAATAATGTGGTTTGAATTGAAGGTTAGAAATCGATTACCATTTTTTGTAGGTGTCGTATATCGCAAAGTCTAAGTTGGACACCACACATATTGAATGTGACTAATAAGATTAATCGGGCTATTGCATGCACTAGAAGGATTAAGTGTTACTTGAACCAACGCCTACTGAAACATCTTTATCACTCCCTCATTCTTCCACATATAGATTACTGTTCAGTTGTTTGGGGCAAGTGCAAAAGAAAGATTTACTCAAATTACAGAGGACGCAGAACAGATATGCAAGATTAGTCCTTAATGCAGACTATCTAACCCCAAAAGACACCCTTTTAAGCAGTCTTCAATGGCAAAGTGTTGAAAATAGAATCAATTACCACTACTGCATTTTCGTCTACAAAATACTCAATAATCTAGCCCCTTATTATTTAGAACCTTTTGCTTGTAAACGTACAGTTTACTATGTTACTCGTCATTCTACCTTAAATCCCTTATTTATCCCGAAACCCAAGACTGAATTTAAAAACGATCTTTTTCTTTCATCGCTCCAAGCATCTATAACAATCTACCGACTCATATTCTAACGGCAACCTCACTCCAAATGTTCAAAAACCAAATTAAGTCACTCCCTCCATCACTTTAATGCATGCACTGGTACCTAATTTTATATCATGACTTTTACCATACAGTTAGTTTTGTTTGTTTGTTTGTTTGTAGTTGTGTAGTCTGTAGTAGTTTTATTTCTTACCTTTTACCCGTTTGATTTTATGTATATTTTTATGGCATGTGTATCTGTATTTGTATTTGTTTTTGTTTTTGTTTTTGTTTTGTTTTGTTTTGTTTTTGTTTGTTTTTTACTTTGTATCAATAATATCTCAAATGTTTAATATGTTAGGCCTTATGTTCATTTTGATCTAGTTTTTAATTTTGTTTTAGTTTTAGTTTTAAATTTTTGATTTTTATTCATTTGATATAATTTTCTCAATCTTTTATGGTATGTTGTTTATATAATGTCTTTGTTTTCTACAATGTAATCTATTTTTTGTAAATCTTTGTATGTACAGGGCTCTTTTGTAAAGCAGGCCTTTGGCACTGAAAAGACTACCCTGTTTTTAAATAAAACTGAATAAATAAATAAATAAATAACATTATATTCAACTGCAGTCTCTTGGTGCATTATTTCAAATTGCCTGTTACTAGAGGCACCGCCCATCCCCTTCTTCCAAGTATTAACAGTTGGGCCGCCTGTTCTCTACTCGTTTCTCCTTATCATGCGCTCAGAATATTTAATTCAGATATCTCTATATATATATACCCTTTCCCCTCCTCCGCCATCTCCCTCTCCCTCTCCCGTGGTCTTTCTCTCTCTCCCTCTCTCTCTCTCTCTCTCTCTCTCTCTTCTCTGTCCCACCTTTTCCTGCCTTTCTTGTTTTGTTTTTTCTCGGTTTCTTGCAGTGGAAAATATTAAGGGTGGGGCCAGAATTCACAGTTAGTATATAAACACGTCTAAAGGGGAAATGAAAAATAGGACAAAATATGACAAAATGATTAAGTGCTTCAAAAAGTAAAAAATATCTTCGAGTGTCCGGTTTTTGGTGTAATATTGAAGCCCTAAACAAATTGCGCTTCAAAATGATCATGAAGAGCTTCAAAAAAGTAAAAATCTTTGAGTGACCGGTTTTACCATACTCGTTTTCACCTACAGGCCTAGACTGTAGTGTTGTTCAAAACAGTTTGGCAAATGGTTTTTGACATTTCTAAATACAATCATAAATATCTTGATAATCAGACAGGCGATCGGCTCGTAAAAGTCATGGGATTCCTGACTGACCTAAAGGTTTATAATTATGATTGCAGCATGAGCTCAATCCAAGATATTGTTTAGAATCCGAGACAAAGATACCCAATCCCTTTAAGAAATTTACATTGGCTACCTATCCAGCTCTATATCCAGTTTAAAGTAATTGTATTAACCTGTAAATGTTTTCATCAGTTCGCTCCATCATATCTCATTGAAAAGTTAATACAGTATATAAAACAGAAAAACGCTGCATCCAGTAAAAAAAAGTCTTTATTATTTTTATGCCCCACAAACTATGACAAAATCTTAAATGGAAAGGTTGTTTTCATATGCAGCCACTATTTATGGAATAACTTCCGGAATATCTTACAAATATCGAAGCATACGATAAGTTGAGAAGCAATTTCAAAACACATTTATTTAGCACTTTGTACAATTTGAATGTTTGAAAAATGAGATCCCTACGACGGTGAATCTCAAAATTTTCAAACTGGTCAAACAACTACGGCATTGATGTGAAGAGTTTCCCAATTGTAAGATATATTCATGAATTATAATTTCTCTCCTTAGGCCTACTTACTGCTATACATTGCATCACAGTGAAAATCGATTCGCCAATTTGACGTCGTCAAGAATTTACTTTCCAAGAGAAATCAATGAAATATTTGTAGTGGTCACGTATACATTCCACCACAAGCAAATATGAAAACAGCTAGTGAATGCATTGTCTCGAGAGCGAATGAATTGGATGCAAAGTCACCAGATTCAGCTAAAATCATACTTAGTGGTTTTAATCAATGCAAATTGGATGAAGTGCTACCGACATACAGTCAATTTGTTCGGCAGAACACCCGAAACGATACTATTTTAGATCTGTGTACTGCAGCCTTCCCGATGCTTTTTCGTCGAAAGCTTGACCTCAACTAGGTTAATCTGATCACAACAACATTCTTCTGTTACTGTCATATCGCCAGAAATTAAAGGGAAGTAACCCGTTGCTAAGGAACAGCGTGTATGGGGCCTCGACACATGGACTCGGCAGAGACTGTTGATGAACTAGTATCAGTTACCCCACATTATGTTAATTTCTGTGTTGACAATGTAATCCCCCTGAAAAGGGTAAAGTCGTATCCAAATACATGTAGTAAACCGTGGATCAATAAGGAAATGAAAGATTTGTCGAAAGAGAAAATAGAGGTTTTTTCAATCGGGTGATAAGAAAGGTATTACAGTTTTCAGAAAGTAATTGGTAGGGAGATTGTTAAGTTAAAAGCTGAATATAAAAGGAAATTCGAACAGAATTTTCAAGAAAATAACCCACGAGCTGCATGCCAAAAGATGCAAACAATGGTTGGTTACAACTTACAAGGATAAAGTTACAAAACTGAGTTCGATCAATTGTTGGTCAGTGATTTAGGTGATTTGTATGCACGATCTGATGTTCATGATTTCGATGTTGAGAACAATTGAATCAAAGAAGTTTTACAAAGATGGATGACTGTTTCCGATACTAGTCTGAATGTAAATGAACAAGATGTTCGTAATGTTTTACTACGGTCAAAGTAAACAAAGCAACCGACCCAGATGGAATTTCCAATAAGGTTCTGAAATTTTGCAATCAACAACTTGCGTATATTTTTACTTGTATTTTCCGTTTGATTATTGATAATGATGTCATTCCACAACTTTGTAAGTCTTCAGTTATTATTCCAGTTCCCAAAATTAAGAAACCTAGCGAGTTAAATCATTATCGACCAGTTGCTCTTACGTCTACTGTCATGAAGTGCCTAGACAGAATCTTGCTAAAATTTCTGAGATGTCAAGTAAATGTTTTTGATCAATCTCAATTTGCATATCAAAATAACAGAAGTGTTGAAGATGCAGTACATGAACATGTACTTGCATATCTTCATAGCCTATACAAACATCTTGAAACCCCAAAGTCCTATACCAGATCGGTGTTTATTGATCATTTTTCAAGTGCTTTCAATACAATTGTACCACATTTAGGCCTACTGATTGATTCTGAATTTGAATGTTCCACCCGAACTTGCCATGATTATCCATAACTTTCATGTAGATAGACGACAATTAATGGGTAATGTCCAATTTTATTACATTAGGTGTTAAGTCACTGAATATAGGTGCACCACAAGGGTGCGTCATATCCCCCATTTTGTTCTCAATATACACAAGCGAATGTAAAGTTTCAGAATCCAACTGTGCAATAATCAAATACGCCGATGATACTGTCATTAGTGGATTTCTACTGAATGAAAAGGGTTTATTTTGAGCAAGTCAAACAGTTTGTTGACTGGTGCGATAGTCATCATCATCATTGAATCGGGCGGGCGAGGGGTTTGGTGGTGGGAGGATGACGCCTTTCTTTTGTTTTCTCTGAATCTGAATATAGTGTCTGGCCGACGCAAAATTTAATTCAGGGAGAATAGAAGAGACGTGTTCGTTTCTCATTGCCGGGCTTCTTGTCTGTTTGGTTTGGGGTTTTGCTGTGGCGTTCTCGCGCTGGAGAGGGTCTGCAGGTGGAGCGGAATTTGTAAATGTTTGCGAGTGGGGGCCGCTGCCTTTTTACCTTTTTTAAACTTTAGTAAAACAGATGTTTGGAGGCATAATATGCAAGCAGTTTTTATTCTCTCTTCCCCTCACCTACATTCTTACTCTTTCTTGCTCTTCCTTCATACCTTTTCGGTCTATCATCTGCTATCTCCTCTTCCGAGTTAGCGTATAGGTCTTTACTTTTGTCATAATATATTCAAGTTTGTTTGTAAATCAAATTGATGTTTTTGTTTTGTGCACATTCGTGTATTCTTATGTTATTTATTGTTATCTTTTGCCAGTGGAGGCCAAATTTCTGTGTTTTATAACGTGAAAAATAACATTAGAATCTTGAATCTTGAATCTTGAATGAATAGTGATCTCAAATTTTAAAATTCACAATTTTCATTTTGTTCCTCGATTTCGTTCACCAATCTTTTGACTCTGATTTATGCTTTCCTTCAGAGCAACTTGCTATAAGGGTTGCATTTCCGTTCACCCATAGCAGTTTAGAGTTTTTATATATAATTCTATCCGTTTCTCCCTCCTCAAATTGGCAACAATTAATCTGATATCCACACCTTCATAGTTAATCCAGTCAAAATAACAAACTTTAAGGGGATAACCCAAAACAAATTGCAAAAGAATTTATTGCACTGCAGTGATCTCAGGAATAGTCATCTAAATAACATACTAATTTTTAGGAGAATCTAAGTACTGGAAAGTAGTTAAAGTCGCAAAATATGCAAATTAGCTATCGTCTTATGAGGAAATTCATATTTTCGCTATAAATTTGAATTTAAGTACTATACATAAATGGTTTTAGTGCTTAAGTGATGTTTATATGGTCAGTGAACACAATGGCAACATTTTCGGATTCATCCCATGACTATAATTTGCATAATATGCAAATTAACATCAGCCATGAAAAGAATATAATAATTTTGCATCTAAGTACCCGACTGAAATCATTCAAATACCCCACATTATGCTCTTAATGTTACTAAACATGGTAGACATATTTTGATGTCCAAATTGTGAACCCAATTTGCATAATACACAAATACGCATTGGTCGTAAAGAAATTAAAATTCATATTTTCCCTTCAAAGTTGCATCTATATTATTCAACTGAAACAAATAAAGTGTTCAATCCCATATTTTCAAGGGCAGTGAAAAAGACGGACACAGTTCCAAAATAATGTAAGGAATATAATTTGCATAATTTGCAAATACGGTAATCTTCAACAATATAGAAATTTAAATTTAAATAAAATTTAAATAACCAAGTTGAGCAAATCAAGTGTTCAATCCAATGTTTTCGAGATCAGTGCACAAGGTGGCCACATCAATATCATGGTTGATGTTTGCAAAAAATGCAGATGATCTTCCATCAGAAAGATAATGAAATTCATATTTTTATCACATTTTTCCATCTAAGATCCCAGTTGAATCAATACAAGTGTTATGATTGATGTTGCCATATTTTCTTGACATAATATTATCATGTTTGCACGCACGCTGAGAAAAAGAGGGCATTCCAAGTAGGTTAGTTGTTAAGAAGACCTTGCCAAAAGTATTAGAAAGTGAAAGCCTTTGAGCTCACAAAAGGATGATGATTAGGAAAAATCCCTCACCGGCTTCATCTTGCAATTATGTCGAATGTAGACTAAGTACGTGAAATCTTGATCGAGTACAGCCGCCTTATGTTTAGGAATACAGTAAAGGTAGATTTATTTCCACAACACATCAGACAGGGGAGCAATCCTGATGGCGAAAATTGACTGTTACATTTGTTCCGTGTTAATTTACTGCAGAATCTCTTACAAGGGGGGCAATAAAAGTTATCACATTTTCAGGTTCATTTTGGGTCTAAAGTTAAAAAGGAGCAACAACTAGGCACTCGTTTGTATATTTTCTTTATTTTGGAATAAGTTTTCTAAATATTCTCTAATTGATCAAAATATTCAAAATCCTCAGTCGAACTGACAAACTTATGATTTCATTAATTTCTTTTCTGTTTGGCGTTTGTTTCTATGTCAGGTAGTTTGTTCGTTTCTTTGTTTGTTTGTGGAAATTTAAATGGTAGAGTTGTTTTACAAAATACAACGAGTTCATTCCCGTGCACTCATTTAGTGCTCTCAGCTCCTAAAATCTTCAAACAAGTACCACTCTATTTCTTTCATTCCTGTTTGCTGTTACTAATGAAAATTGGTTACAGACTTTAATTTGGTTTCACCCTTTAATTGTTCACACAATTGTATTTTTATAATGTATTTGTATTTTATATAGGACATAATACCGTTGATCAGAGAACCCTGGTAATCTTGTAAACTGTTATAAATCACCCCTTTTAATCATGTATTCGATGATAGTGTCACTCATTACTCGTAGAGGTGTCGTGGACGAGTGGATAAGTCACCGGACTGTGGATCACAAGGTCCGCGGTTCAAGTCCCACCGCGGCACTAATGCCCTTTGGCAAGACATTGATTTACATTTGCCACTCTCCACCCAGGTGTTAAATGGGTACCCGGTAGGATGCGAAAGCTAATGTACTTAGATTAGCAAGTGTGCGCTTGTAAAAATGACGCCTGGCTGGAATGCTCCCCAGGGAGTGGAGAATGAGCCTGAATCCGATGACCGGGGTAATAATATGTATATATCTGTAAAGCGCTTTGAGAGGGCCTTCGGTCCTGACAGTCGCAATATAAGTACTAGCTATTATTATTATGACTAAGGATTGAGCAAAGAACAATGAATAATCATGGGAGATTAATTGTACTTTGCCCGAGTTCAAAGTCGATGGTTTAGATTTAGATTTTCATGAATAACAACATAGCCTATAAACTAGATAAAATGAGATATTTGAGACAAATTTCATTTCAGTTTCATAGTCATTAAATAACGATGGGGACCATTTAGAAAAGTGAGGAAAATAAAAAATTCATCACGAGGCAGTAAGGAATATGTAAACATGTGGTAAAATCGCAAAAAAAAGTTTAATGCCGGATCGAGGGGGTCAAAACGACCATCCCCCATTGATGAAAAACATGAAAAATAAGCATTCACGTATTTGTTTTTCCCCGCCCCTCATGACCCGGGGGCTTATAGCTTTCCTTTCATTTGTAAAATTACTTCATTAAGAATGATAAACACTTTAATCACGTTAAAGTTAGACAATATCTATTTTTGTGGAAGTTTATGTTTTAAATGGGGAACTTCCTTTTCGATGCTCCGCCCCCCCCCCCTTCGGAAAACAAACACGGTCTTACGCCCGATTATATATAGTATATATTATATACCTACAAACTATCACAAAATATTTGTATCAGTACACACCCCACCATAGAAAACAGTTTCCATTGAAATTCGATTTCTAATCTTGTTTGAACTCTTCTCTTGAAACAAAGAATAAATAGCTCTATAAAAACAAAACAAAACTGTTATACGCCCCTGATAGTCTGATACATATGCCTAAATCATGTGCGTCATGAAGAAATACAATTCAGCAGCAAACATTCTTTTAAACACCTTACGTACACTTCGCAAAAC